>CM021102.1:210029330-210111818 GCA_007115665.2 Sequoiadendron giganteum
CTTGGAGGACAGGGCTAACTCTTGATATAAGCATCTCCTCAATTTGAGATAGGCGTTGTAAACAAGTAGGCTACTCTCCAGGGTCCATGTTGTTCCACTTTGAGAAGCGATTGCCATTTTTTTTCTGAAATGCATCTTGAACAAGCACTACTACCATTTAATAGCCTAGTTCTTATTCTTGGATATCGTTCCATGCATACTTGACATGTTGATATGTTTGATAGGTTGTCCAACTTTGAACAGAATGAATTCCTAGCGATGTAATAGTTTGTAGGAAATAATGGAGGATGGAGGTTTTGGGAGGGAGAGCAAGAGTGAAATGTAGATTGCATTTGAGGTGGTGGTGTTTGCAATGGGGGAGGGATATTGGAAAGACAAGGTGGGGGTGTGGAGGAGCTTGCAAGGTTACTTTGATGGTTTTCTCTACTTCGTCTATTAATAGAATCCTTATTTGCATGGTACCGTAATCGTTTTAGATGGTTACGATGAGACCGTTGTGCTTGCATACTTTCATCTTGGTTTTCCATGGTAGTGGTTGCTGAGGAACAAATCAATGCAATATTATTTTGCATCAGATAATGAGAAAGTTGAAATAACACGTTCAAGTTAGGTGTGTAAAATTAGCAAGAATAATGGTTGAAGTAATAATCCTTTGTATTGACTAATAATTAATTAGAATATATAGCTTGTGAAAAGCAAAAATCATAGTACGAAACATGTGCACAAGATAACATTGTTGTATCAAAAAAGACTTTGTATTCAATTCATTTGTAATTTTAGGCACACATCATTACATATGGTGGTATGGACAGCAACAAAAGTTGTACAACATAAGCAAAGACTATACAATATTATGGAAAATAAGAGGTACATGCAAACTTTAAACAAGTTTTATCGTTGTAATTACAAAGCTTTGTACTTCTTTCCCAGCAAATGAATTCATTGTGATGGCCACTTCAAAGAGAAACTAGCGCCCAAGTACTTGATCCAACACGTGTTTAGCTGCATTAGGTTCAACTATAAGTAGTTGAAGATTTTCAGCAGAAACTCCAAACAAGTTGTTTGCGGGTCCTTCGAATGCAGTAACTTTAACAAGAGAACCTGTGCCATCGTCCAAGTCCACTTTGACCATGTAGCTAAAATCACATCCAGGGAGATCAATAGAACACTTTGGGCAATGAAAGCTATTGGGGTTCTTTTGTACAACCTTCTTCTTACATTTCTTATTGCCCACGAGAAGAGGACAAGAGAGGTAGTAAAAGTTTTCCAAGTGGACTTTCGATATGTTTGCTTTTACACAAACATTTGTTTTCCCAGGATAGTTTGTACTATTGATCAATGCAATTTCAATTGGATTTTCAAACTTGTTGGAAGAAAGATGATCTATTGAGAGTGAAATGAAGGGTGTCTTATTCCCTACAGTGGCATACCAGTCATGCAACGTTGAAGCTTCTAACAATTTTGGATTTATGACAATTGTAGTTGCAAATATGGTATCAAGAGCTTTTCCACGCCAAGAGGTTATACGTCCAGATTTTATCAAGATAATGGGAGGGGTTGGTAGAAGAGGTAAAGTAGATATTTCTTTACCTTCAAATTCACAATGATGACCCCAAAGTGTAACATCAATGCTCAAGCATGACATGTCTATGATTGTTGCAATGCACTTTACTGTTTCAGTCCCATCTCTCTTACGGATGGTTGATGTAGGGGAGATAGATAAAAGTATGTCGAGAACATCAACAATGGAATTAATAGGTAGTGATAGTAGGGAATCTATGCTTTTGATATGCAAGTTATGCATGGGGATTGTAGAGTCTACACATGGTGAAGGAGTAATTGTTGATGATTTGTGTAGGAAAATTTCAAATGGGTTCGTCTAGCTACTATATTTTTTATTAGAAACTTGTATGCGACCATTAGAAATAATGTATACACAATTAGAGTGCACAACATTATAGAATTCATCAACAAGTTCATTGAAGCATGTGACATGTATGTCAGTGCCTTCTTTGTCAATGAAGTCAAAACCAGAAACTTTTCCTTCTCGGTTAGCATTGTGAAACTCATGGATTAGACTCTTTGTTAATACTCTACCCTCAATGGACCAATGCTTGTAGTATGGGGTTAAAGATTTGATGGGAAGTATTTCAGAAGTGGGTATTGTTGGTTCTTGGGTAGATATTGCATCTTGTTGCAATCCAAATGGGCCTTGGGAGCTAGTAGATGGCAAATGACTTGTTGCCTGCAGAAGAGGAGTTGGAGTGCCAACAAGTGGTGCTTTATTCAATACCATTTCAAGACTATTGATAATTATAGCCCTACAATTTAACGTTGTAAATGATTTAGGAACAGCACATCAGTGAATGAAAGCAATATTCAAAAATAGAGTAAGGTTGGACGTACGTGTATTTGTCAAACACTTTGGATGTATATTCTGTAAGGTGGATAATAGACCCAGTGACCATCGCTTTTTCGACAACAAGATTGTTGAACTGGCTAGGAAGCAAAGTTGGATGGGTATGGACACCATCAGAGAGTTCAACTCGATACTTAACATCTGTTGAATGAGCATGTTGTATTGTGTTTATGGACGTGACTTGTAATGAAGGGTGAAGATCAAACATGCCTACAAGAATATCTTCAATGGAATTTGGAGTTAAAGTTGTCATCGAGAAGGTGAAAGGTAGTTCAAGCTTTGTGCCTGCGATGTAGTTGTGAGTGTTAGAATTGGTTTTTATAACACGTCAAATAAAGGTGTTGCTTAATTGTATGATTGTTGTTAATAGGGAAAACCAAAATTGCAAGGTAAAGAAGGGAATCGTACAATTGATAATATATTGTCACATAGTTTATCTACACTTTTATCAAACCAATGGTTTGTGGATGGGTTAAATTTTATGCAAGCTATATAGTACAAGACTTTCTTCGAGTGTTCTCTTTAAAAACAATATATGTCGAAGCATTGTGTGTTTAGTTTTTAAGATTTACAAAGACCTAAAAAATTTTTATGGAAACAAGCATTTAAGTATTTAGTGAAGGTTAATTTCAAAGAATGAAATTTGAAAACACACAATCTATGTGCATGGTAAAAAAATATATTTGTAATATGGAAGCCCTTTTGGGGAAATATAGTACAAGGAAAATTTGCAACAATTTCGTGTTAAAAACAGTATTTACAAAACTTATACTGGGAGGTCGTATTAGACACGACTATAGAAGGCTATATTGTTTTTTTACATTGCAGCCATAAGCATGCATAGTATAGGTCGTTGGAACAAGGCTTAAAACAAACATTTTAATTAAATATATGGAAAATATTTATGAGAAATGCAAACTATATTTGAATGTGGTAGTACAGATAATTGATTTTTTGTACTATATTTGAATTGGTTTGTAGGCTATGGTTGGTTGATTTTTCATATAGTAATGATGGATCCATATAGTGGTGATAAACGTACTTGCCATACCTTGATAATAATAGGGATCTAACACTATGTTTTATAATAATATCACTTATGAAAATAGGCACAAATATGTAACATATGTGTTACATATCAAATTCATTTCACTGTTTAAAAAATCTGTTAATTTGATAGATAACAACAGAAGTGTTTAGAAAGAAATAAAGCAATTTATATTTCTTTGTTCTCATTATTTTCTATCAATATGATGTGTTTTTCAGAAATCATCTAGTTTTCCTCTATGTTTGTTGTGTTCTAAAGTAAACAAAAGATTCATTTGACAACACAACACAAAATTATGCGGCAAGTGACTTACCGTAAGATTTTGGTAAAAATGTGTCCTACTGACAATGATGCGGAAGAGATAAAATGGGCAGAAGCCGCTTAAAAGTGAGACAAACCAAATCCAATATGCTTAGAGCTGCTCTTTCAATCTATTCAAAATAAACAAAAAGTAGATCTAAGTATATTGGAATTGAGAGGTTTTGCTGAAACAAAAATGAAAAAGTGAAAAACACCAAATAAACATAAAATTCAAACAAAGTTAGAAAGAAAACAAAATGGATTTTTTAAAAGCTGTAGAAACTATCCTTACAATAGTGACTTGAATGAAAGGACATTTGTTCAATTACAAACTGAAAAGTAATCATTTTTTTACATTTCTAAAAGACTTGCAGATTGTCTTCCATCAAATAAGAAAAATAGAGTTAACATGCATACCAAAAATGGGAATTCTATTAAATTATATTATAAGTGCAAAATCTGATATGGGTTAGAGATTTTCTTTTTATTTAGTATTCTAAAACTGGATGAGCTATGATTTGACAGTTAAAGTGCAACAATATTATGACAAAGGGCAACAAGTTTCACAGTCAAAGAGAAGCAAATTTGACGATCTCGTGAGCAAAAAGAATTATGAAATATGAGCAAAGATATGAGTAAATATGAACAAAAAATTTCTGAATCTCATGAGCAGCAAATAATTATGAAATAATGAGCAGAAATATGAGTACATAATGAGCAAATAATGTTGAAATATGAGTACATAATGAGCAAATAATGTTGAAATATGAGAAGCAAATAATGGCACTAACAAATGCAGCAATACTGACATGAAAAGTGTAGAAATAGTGCAACAATAATATAGTCATATGAGCAGCAATAATACAGTCAAAAGTGCAGCAATAATACAGTTATATGAGCAACAATAAAAGATTATTGTCATTTCTATGATGCAGAGTGGAGAAATGATTAGAATAATATAATGAGGGTTAAATATTTCAATGGGTTGTCTATTTAGATTTTTCAAAGTTATATATAGAATAATATCTGTAATTATATACAACACATAGAGAAGGATTCAATTTGGCAAGTGAGAAATGGGTTAGAAAATGAGATTTTGGAATGATAAATCACACCTTTCAATTCTACAAGTTTATGATGGAGTGTAACTATGTTCTTCATTTAGAATTATTGTTTCAATTGTGTCTAGATAGATCTGTTATACAGTTTTAGAAACTTATAAGCAAATTCACTTCTAATAAGAAAAATCACTTATAATATGCACAGAACAGATCTGTTATATAGTTTTAGAAACTTATAAGCAAATTCACTTGACAACTATAAGCCAAATTCTATAATAATTTTCACCTATGAGTGTACATGCAAAATGTAGGAAGCATACGAAGGTGTGAATTTTGGATTTTTCCCTTACAAAATAAATGCACAATTGCCTTTACCACACTCCCCAAGAATGCATCTGGCATTATGCCATTCTCTATAGGTGCAAGGGCTTCCAAAACTATTAAGGATCAGATATTGTGAGGGTGTTTCTTTTGAGCAACAGTACTAAAGTGAGAAACATGGTAAGTTGACAAAAACCTTAATTGGGATGTTTAAGTCAATTTCTATAAGGAAAATATTCCTAGCTCAAATAAAACGCATACCAATGAGACAGTGTGGAAATTCACAAACACAGGTGAGGGCACAGTTGTATCAATACACTGAGAAATAAGCTTTGACTCTCATAACACAAACAAAAAGTTGCAAGTATTTTGGGCTAATACTTATCCCGTCGAAAATACAACACTTTATTTGGCTTTTTGACATGGGAAACTCCTAAAAATGGGACATTGAAAAAATGAGGTTGGATTGGTCTAAACATGTTCCTTAAACTGTAAAAGAAGTGACCAAACAATTTTTCACCTCTTCATCAATTGCTCTTATGCAAAACAGATTTGGAAGAACTTAGGAGGTAAATTCTTTCATTAAGAACCTGCTGAACAATCCATCAGAACACGTCCTATAGTTTTAGTCAAAAGTAAATCAGACATGTGTTTTCAGTCAGCTCTTGGTTATAGTTTATTGGAAAATTTGTCTTGGAATGAAACAAGAATATTTTGGAAATTTCTACCAAAATATAGAACAAGTAGTTGGATAGCAACAAAGCTTGTCAATGATCATTGGATCACTTTACTGCCAAATTATTAATTTTTCTATGGGTTTCATTTTCTTTTACTCATAACATTTATATAAGTGATATATTGTAGCATTTTGTACTGTTTCTATTTTTTTAAAATTTAATTCTTTCATGTTCCCCATGCTATCTCCAAGTTCTGGATTTTTTTTTCCATCTCCAAACTGCGTCCTTTAAACTTGGAGAAAAAATGTTTGAATAGATAGGCTATAGACTTATCAAGATGTTTTTGGTAGTAAATAAAGGAGTGGTTGCAAGTTTTGTGCACAACAATTTTTTTCCAGATTTGGGGATGGTGGAGGATGATGGTGGAACAACAATTAAAGTAAAAAATTAAAAATTACTTAAAAAATAGTAAAAGAAATTGCAATTTATGCAAGTTTTGTGCACAACAATTTTTTTCCAGATTTGGGGATGGTGGAGGATGATGGTGGAACAACAATTAAAGTAAAATATTAAAAATTACTTAAAAAATAGTAAAAGAAATTGCAATTTATCATTTATGTAAAGAATGAGCAAAAGAAAGGCTGAAATTTATACAAAGTTGTACTGCTGTTTGACTTTTTGTATCAAAGACAGCGAGTCTTAATATTTCATCAGCATATTGAGTGGACATTGTACCACTGACCAAGGTTTCACTGTTAGACTTTGTAGGATAATCTTCTACAATGTAAGATTTCTCAATGTTAGCTATGATGTAAACAATCTTGAGCAAATTCTGGCACTGTTTCTGAAGTTGCTATTTTCAAAGATGATAAAATATGTTGCCATTCATCAGCTGGATAGGAAATGGTCAAGGATTTTGCATTATGCCAACTCCCAAAACCAATGGATTCTTGGAGATTGCCTTTTCTTTGTATAAAATTCTTCCATTTAACAACATTGCTCCCTTATTCCCTCAATATACAGATTACAACATTGCTCCCTCAGAATATATAATAGTTTACAAACATATTAAGGATCTAATAGGATTTTGCAATAGGCCAGCACCCAAAACCAATGGTCAATGATCAAAATCCCTGAATTTTTCGATTGTTTTTGAAGAATCAACCTCAAAAAATTGGATTGTCCAATGTCCAAATCCTCATAAACAATAGTCAAGTGAGGAATTTAACACGATGATAATGAAAGCTAAAATGAGAAGACATTGAAAATGTTGTTAATTCATATGGTACTGCGAATTCAAAAATTCAACTCTAGTGTTTCATTATATGGTTATATAATAATATGGTGAATGTCTATCATATGAGTATTTGAAATTTTTCATTTTTTTTTTTTCCTGCTTTTTTAATTGTTATCCCCTGACCAAAACAAATGCCTCTCGGTCTCAAATCATCTTGAAAATGAATCCCCCATCCCCAATCTTGTAAAATTGGAAAATAGACTTCAAAGGAGATAGATCCATCACATGTCCAATAGGCATATGTGAGGACTGTCATATTACAATCAAGGGAGATGAAGCTGGATGTAATCCTTCAACTTCAGGCTGTGGCCTCTAGTCTGCTCTATGTGGCCGTGCTTTATGAATGACAAAGTCTAGGGGTTTTGGAATACTGAAAGTAAACAACTAGCATGTTGTTCTGATCTGCAAGAAAAATTCTTGTTGCAACTCATAAAAGTGAGCAGGAAATTAAAATAAACTAACAACAGAGGAAAAATTCATAACAAATTGGACAAACACTCTTATTTCTGAGCTTGATTACAACACAAAATCTCTACAATGGCTATCCCAACACCATCCCTAAAACTCTCCCCTTTCATCCCAATATTACACCCCCTATGAAACAATACTTACATTCTAAAAAATGAAAAGCTCCTAAATGACCAACTACATCAGCCATGTAGTTACAACAAAATTTCCAAAAATATGTAAGCACAAAAAGAAACTAACACATAGTGGGAGACATGGCACTAAAGTCGCTCCACATCCTCCTCCCCATCTATTAGAAATTTTGAACCTCCTAATTCAAAGAACTCAAGAACACAACTACCACGGCCTGTCCTTCCATCATGTTAGGTACTCCTGCAATTTTTCACATAATTCTCCCTTTGCTTCTAGCTTCTTGTTGGACCATAAATTTTTGTCCTCTACCAATTTGTTCTCTTTCTATTTTCCAACTCCTTGCAGGACATACCTTCTGTGGTCTTCCTCCACCAAAATCCACTATGGCTTTTCTCATTACTTATCGTCTGTTAGCTTCTGCCTCTTCCTTTGTCTGATTTCTCCTTCCAGCTTGGTTATCCTCTTTTTCACATCATAAAACAACTCCATCTCTACATCCATAGCCATAGCCACGGCTATCCCCTAAACTATTTAGAACTTTTCTAATGAATTCTTTACTCCCAGCATCTTAGGGTGCTCTGAAAAAACAGATTGAATTTGTCAATTCTACGAGGAAAACTCTAGTTGCGGCTCATATTTAGCGAGCAGAAAATTAAAAAAAACAATATAAGAAACAAAATTCATAACAAATTGGAAAAACACTCATTTCTGAGCTTGATTACAGCACAAATTCTCTTCAGTGGCTATTCCAGCCCCGTCCCTAAATCTCTCCCCTTCTGTCCCAGCAACATGCCCCCTTAATAAACAAAACTGATATTCTCAAAAAAGAAAAGCTCCTAAATGACCTACTACAACATTCACCACCAACAGTTACAACAAACTTTCCAAAATATCTAAGCATAAAAAGAAACTGACGGATACTATGGGAAACATGGCAGTAATGGTGTTCCACATCAGGGACCCAATCCGTACCTAAACAACCACAATGTGTTGCCTGTTTAGGCTCTTCCCTTTTAGAGCTAATACTACATCATCATCTGGTAGCCATCAAAGGATGATATATCCTAGAAACTCCTGCCACGCCATGGTTGTACTTGGAGAGTGCTATCTTGGGAGGATCCATTCAAGAGAGTGGTATCTTTGTTGATTTAGTATTATGAACATGAGATTTTCATAATCGATGAAAATAATGAGAAGAGTGTATGGAAAAAACTGTGCTTAGTTGGATCAGCCTTCAGATCATTAATTAGAATGAGGAAATAAAGATAGGTGGATTGCAAAAATTCTCCAAAGGATGTCATAGCTCAACAAATAATAACATATATTTTTCTATTTAAATTGCGTTCTATTGATGTGCTCTAGAGTCTATACTGTTTGGCAACCTGCACGAGCTTCGCCTCCACCTTAAGCTACTACTGAAACCCAATATTGTTCTCAAAGAAAATGAGACAGTTCCAGCAATTCCTCCCAAAGGAGACGACCGTGAGAAAATATCTGTAGATCCAGTTAAAACAGAGGAATATGGTGCAGCTAACAATGAAACTATTGCAGCTAATGCAAATTCAGTTGGAAGATATAAAATAAACTAACTACCCCTGTTTTATCACCATCTCATGCATTTTTCAAAGTACGGGTATTGGAAGAGGGTTTGGACATCCATCTACAATTGCTGCTTTAATCTATTCACAATAAACGAAGCTGCCTATCTATGCACATTTTTTTAGCAATGGAAAACTTTTAGAAGACCTTTCTATTTCCTATGAACCCAGAAGTTTGAGATTTCTACTCAACTAACATCAGTCCATACAAATTTAAGGAATTTCTTCTTCAGTCATAGAAATGAACTCACCTTCAAAGAAAATCCATTATCACTAGTAAACCCTGTGTCATGCACAACAACCTCACAAAAAGACAGACCCTATGAAAACAAGGGTGTTGTAGCGCCAGAGGTGTTGGCAACCGCAGATGAGTGGGTGGAAGAGGTATTTTTCCCTCCTGGAAAGACCCTCAGAGGCAAAGAGGAGACATGTGCAGGAACCACAGATCTAGGGCACACGACATCCAAACTCACACCTGAATCACCTGAAAAACCCTTTACTTCGCTAAAGCATGAAGACCCTGTAAGACCTACGACAACTGGAGCCTTCGAAGGGCAAATGGAGCTTACGCCACATGCGCGCGAGGGTAGAGAAGCGGTCGATGAATAAAATGAAATAGATGCTGATATTTCTACATCTTCTACCGACTTTGATCTCAATAACTACAATGCAGATATTTCCATCCTCTGCAATAACTGATCTGCTGATACATCATTGCCCTCTGCTAGGTGGAGAAACGAAATGTCAATACCAACGAGGAAGATTTTGGAGGAACGAAGAAAATGAGTGAGGAAAGTGAACCGCTGGGATGAATTCCATCACAGTCGAATGCCTCTCCAGCAATTTGCATCGTTCGATATGAAAAAGGCTGGAAAATACTAAGCGTGGGACGCCTTTGGCGTAATTAGCAATTGCATCTTGGTGTGCAATGGGTACGTCAAAGAGGTGTGGAAGGTAAATTAGGGAAAAAGTTGGTTTTTTTTTGCATATATTTGTGTAGTATATGAGGTCAATTGGTAGGACCTATGAATTAGGAAGATAATGAGGCTTCATTATAAAAAACTCATGTTATGTTTGCAATAGGGAGAGATGGAGAGAGAGAGAGAGAGATAGGGATAGAAAGAGGGAGAGATAGAGGGGAAAGAGAAAAAGAAGAGGGAGGTAAGGAGATAGAGATAGGGGAAAGAGATGGAGAGGAAGATAGAGATGGAGATGGAGATGGATATGGACATGAAGAAGGAGATGGATATGGAGAGGAGAGGGGGAGATAAAGAGAGAGGAGATAGGGATAGATAGAGATGGAAAAGATAACTATATAGAGAGGGAGAGAGGGAGAAAATGTCTAGATATATAGGGGAAGAGAGGAAGATAGAGGTAGAGATGAAGATAAAAGGAGAGAGGAAGATGGATAATTAGATAGAGATAGAGGGAGGTAGGGGATATATATATATAGAGAGAGAGAGAGGGGTAGGGGATACATATATATAGAGAGAGAGGGGGAGAGGGAGAGGGAGAGGGAGGTAGGATATATATATATATATATAGAGAGAGAGAGAGAGGAAGAGGGAGAGGGAGAGAAGAGGGGATAGAGATAGAGATAAATAGGCATATGATGGAGAGAGAGAAGAGGGGGAGAGAGGGAGATAGCGATGGAAGAGGTGAGAGAGGGATATATAACTTAATATGTAGAGATGAAGATGGAGAGGGAGAGGGGGAGATATAGATAGAGGGCGATATAGAGAGATAGAGAGGGATAGGGAAAGAGATAGGTAGAGAGGGAGAGAGATGGATAGATAGATATATGGAGACATGTCTAGAGATATAGGGGGAGAGGAAGATAGACCTGTAGATATGAAGAGAGGAGAGAGGAAAGGGAGAGAAATAGATATAGAGATAAAGATAGGTAGAGGGAAAGACAAAGATAGAGAGAGATAAGGAGATTGAGAGGGAGAGAGAAAGAGATATATAGGAAGAGGGGGTAGAGGGAGAGAGATCAATAGAGGAGGGAGAGAGAAGATGAGAGAGGGAGATAAATAGGTAGAGGAAGGGGAGAGAGAAGAGGGGGGAACGAGGGAGATATAGCTCAATATATAGACATGGAGAGGGATTGGGAGAGATATAGATAGAGGGCACGATATAGAGAGATAAAGAGATAGGGAGATAGAGGTAGAAAAATATATGGATAGAAAGAGGTAACTTGAGAGGAGTGAGATCAATTGGTAGGTCATTTAACAAATGATATTGTTTGTGCAACAAAGGTCTCAATGGAGAAGTGATAGCTTTAAGATGCAAGGATCCAAACATGACTAAAAAAACCTCTAAATAAGGAAGATAACTAGGATCCATTATCAACAAACTCATGTTGCTCAACAAATAGAAAGGGGGTGAGAAGTGATATAGATAGAGGGATATATAGGGAGATAGAGAGGGATGGGGAGAGAGATAGAGAGAGATAGGGAGATAGAGGTAGAGATATATTGATAGGAATAAATATAGAGAGGAGAGGGAGATAAAGAGATAAAATATAGAGCATGAAAGATGGAGTGAATAAAAGAGAGGTAGGGATAAGGATATATAGAAAGAGAGAGTGATAGGGAGATACTAAGAGAGAGGGGGAGATAAGGATAGAAAGAGGCAGGGAGATAAATAGAGAGGAGTAGAGAGATAAAAATAGGGAGTGGGTGAGAGAGAGAAAGAGGAGAGATGGGGTTAGAAAGGAGGCAAGAGAGAGAGAGATAGAGAGAGAGAAATAAAGAGATAGAGGTATAGAGTAGGAGAGATAGAGTAAACAAGAGAGGGAGGTAGATATATGATATATAAATTTTTGGTGTAAGCCATTACTTTCACCATTCGTATTTATAGATTACTTGTTAGTATGAGCCTTGACATTATCTTTGTCATCTTGATTATTATTATTACTACTATTATTATATTATTATTATTATTTTATATTAACATACATTTAGTTTTCTTTTTCATAATCTATCCAAAGATCAATTAAACTATGAGTTTTTTTATAAATTAATTTAATTTGATCTATATAGAAATATATTAATTATTGATTATATAATTTTATATTTTTTATTCTATAATATAATATATAATAATAATATAACCTATATATACTATTATATATATATTTATAAATATAATTATATTGTATATAATTTAATCTGTACTATATAAAATATATAATATATTAATTATATTTTATATTAAATAAGAATATAATAATTAATAATTAATAACTATAAAAATGTTATATATATATATTAGTTTCGTTAAAGAATATAATATATAATAATAATAAATAATATAATTATATATTTATAATTATTTTTTTATTATATAAAATTTAAATTATTTGTTACTTATGTTAAAATATACTTAACTACGTAGGGTAAAGGATGCCATAATTTTAAAACCTAAATGTGCTCATTATTAGGATCTTGGCCTTAATTTTCATTTTAATAAACATACTATAAAACCATCACCGAAAACATATTTTCAGGCTGTAGCTCGCCAAATTGGAGGAATGAAAGGTCAATACCAGTGAGGACAAGTGGAAACCAATAGCGATGGGGAAAGTGATCTAAAAGCTAGCAAAAAATAGCATAAAAAATTGGCAAAAAATGATGAACGGTTGAGATTCATTTAATTGGTCAACTTGCCACAGCCGTCGGGCCTTTTCAACAGTTGGTAGCCTTTTTTTACTTGACACTTTCAAATAAAGAGACGCCTTCGGCGTAATAATTTAACAATTGGATTTATAAGTTTAATGGGTATTTTGATATTTTTTGTTAGAGAATTTTTTCATAATTAAATTTATAATTATATGGAAAATGATTGAAATTGTATACAATTTATTAAATGCATTGTTTATAGGATGGAAATCAATGAAATTACTTTTAATTTGAAGAAGTAGAAGCATAATTCAAATTAAAAATCATGCATCATAGTTGAAATTCTACCTTATTTGAAATTTATTAGAACTAAATGATATCATGTCTAAAATTTTGTATTTGGAATCATAACTAATCTTAACATGAATGTACCTTAGAGTGTGTTGTTAGAATTGAAATATACTTCTTGATAGAACTTGAGAATGTTCATCATAAAAAAAAAGTGGTTCAATTGTGAAAAATCTTACTAGGCACAAGTAAGTTCTAAGTTTGAATGTCAACCTATCAAATATTATCATTAATGTACCTATAATTCCTTCTAGAAACAAATAGGATCCTTTCCATAGTAGAAAAATAATTTAAATTAAAATCTATGTAAAGATGCCTAAAATAGCTCAAACAACTCTTGCATATGATGGTGTACATACACTCCAAGCTCTTGGGAATGAGTGTACACCTTTACACTATTCAGTAATTTGAGGTCCATTAGTTAGTTCATTCAATATTTAAAAAAGAAATTAATTTCATTAATATCACTTGTGGGTAGGAGGAAGTGTAAAATTGTTAGTTATTATTTGACAATTGAAGAGTGTGATGTTTAAGTAGAGTGTAGAGAGATAGAACACCTTGTGCACACAACCTCTACATAGTCTACTATTTTGTATGTGATTGGAACTTGATATGAAATGGCTAAATAAATGAAATATCCCAAAAAATATTATTTTAATTTTGAGATCATAAATTGAAAACAAAAAATAAAGTAATTTCATTCAACATTTTTAAAGAATATTAAATTTGAGAATAAAATTAGTACAAAATTAAAGAACATTAAAGATGATAATGAAATTAATATAATATTAGTCAAATTATTGACACATATTTCAACAATCAAGCGACTGATAGGTTGGACAATTTAAAAAAAAAAATCAAAATTCACATGAGGAAGGTCAGTGTCACTAGGAATATTTGTTTGAGAATAATAATAAAATCCATCATGAAAGCTTGATTGAAGCCAAGCTTAATACTTAGACTGAAAACATCTTTGCCAAGTATTGTCCCCCATCACCACACTAGCACAAAATCCTTCCACCAAAAGATTATTAAAAAACTAAAAATTGCAAATATAGTAAAGAAGAAAAAAATAAAACCATGGAGACTCATTTTCCTTGGTAAAATCAAAGACTTCATCATAATGAAGATGAGTCTTTGACCATCCAAAATATCTCTAAGATAAACTTCACATCTCTATGGTTGTTATTTTTGAATTAGAGATACTCGGTCTCTAAATCCAATAGCAAGGGTTCTAATTAGATTTTGTGCATCTACCTTGACACCATATATCCTTGCTGAAGTAAGATACTTGTATAAGTCATTGTAAAAATCCCTAATTGTGTTGGGGTTAATGATTCCAACTCCATATTCTTCAATATTGTCTATGGCTACATTGTGCAAGTTACCTAAGTGTATTAAATAATCCAAGGTTGCTTCATATCTATTCAAATTTGGAGCATATTACGGAAGACCACCCCAGATTGCTAGGGCATACAATACATATACATACCTACAAAAATGAAAAAAATGCATGACAATGTTTAGGTAACTACTTGCAAGTCATATTTCATAGAATTTTTGTGAGAGTTTGTAATGTTTGGAGGGTTGTAAATGTGTCTTCAACGTGGCTTACATTTAGCATAAGGGTTTCTACTACATCTTTGATTCTCTATAAACCTTCTTGTATTTTGAAAATGCTATTCATTAAAGCCCATAGGGAAAACCATATCATTGAGCTATGACATATGTCCATTATGCTAGGATGATTTACTTTAGTTTTCCCACAAACTAGAAGAATGCTAACAAAGGATGTAGACAATGGCTCAACATAAATCAAAACCCTCTAAAAAATACGCTTCTATTGTCCATAATGATTAAATCCACATGGCTATATTTTTAGAGAAAAGTAGTCTCGTAAATGAGGTGTTGTACTCAATAATACTCTAAGGCTCTTTCATAAAATGTATTAGAGAAATGTACTCTTATGAAATGCAATTATTGTAGGATATGCACAAAATGGGTTTGTAACTCCTAGGCAAATGCAATTGCCAAATGTAAAGCCAATATCCACATCATTTCCTAGTGTCATTCTAGTATATATAAAAAGTACAAATTTATGAGTAGGAATCAAAGTTTGATCCTCCCCCCCTTGGTCAACACCACAACAAATATTTTCACCATGTAGGAGGTTGAGATGGCTATTAAGAAATTGGGTGTAGGAAAAGAAAAGGACTTGATTGAACTTCAAGTAAAATTTCTAAAATGGGGGGTGAGAACTCTCACACCACACATTATGAAAATATTCAACAACATCATTCAACAAGGGTTCCCAAGTGATTGGACAACCAACCTAGTGATACCTCTTTTCAAGAGTGGTGATGTTAATAATCCTTCCAATTATAGGGCCATAATGATAAACCATTTATTTGTAAAATTATTTAGTAATATGATAGAAAACATAATCATCAAGTGGGAAAACAAAAAGAGAAGCGTGCAAAAGGGAAATAAGGTTTCAGGCCTAAGCACTCAATAGTTGACCAGGGAATTACTTTGAGGCACATCATTGAAAATTTTTGGGAGAAAAGGGAAGAAGTTTTTTGTTGTTTTGTTGATTTCAAAAAGCCTTTCGACACGGTCCATAGGGATACGCTCTGGAATAGAATGGAAGAACTTGGGATTCCTATTCATCTTAGAGTGGTTATCCATAGAATTTATGATGAGGTGAAAGTCAAAATTAGAACTTTGACAGATGTTTCTAAAAGTTTTAGGAGTAAAATTGGGGTCAAGAAAGGGTGTCCCCTTTCCGAGCTACTCTTTTCAATTTATATGTTGAAAAACTTGAAGAATGGTTGATTTTGCAAGGTGGAGATGAGGTTTGTTTGGGAGAATTTGTGATATGGATTATTTTGTATGTTGATGACCTTATTTCAATTGCTAAATTGGCTCATGGGTTGCAAGAGCACTTATTTCCCTGTAACAACCACAACCTTACAAAAAGGAAATTACTAGGAATTTTAACCATGAAGTAAATTAAACCATTTCATAAAAATAGGATATAATTTTTTTTCTTTCAATAATTGAAATTGCAACTACATAACTGAATACATAAGCATTTCATAATAAACTTATTTTACTTTTCGAACTAAAAATAATAAACAACTTTTTTCCTTTTACATTTTCAACATGAATGATTGCAAATAAATAAGATATAAAATTTATCTTCTAAAGAACCAAGGTCAGAGATGCCATGTTTGGATATTTTCCGTCTCACAAGAATCTGCATGTCATCTACAAGAGGGAGAGAATCACCCAAGTTCTTTATCTCCAACCACAAATTAGTGGTCCCCTGCACACCTTCCTAACTGGAAGTGGCCCTACCCTTCAACAAAGAGTATAGTTAAGAACCCCTTAGTATTTCCATATGAGCTCTGGTGTTGTGCTCTACTTAACCAATACCATCAAATAACTATGGATACCTTCCAACTGTGTATGAAAACTCTGATTAGTTAACCAAATATGGAACATAGTGAACCGACAAGTGCAACCAGAGACTACTGCACTCACTTTGGCCAAATTATTTGAATTATGTTCAACCACTACTTACGAGTGGAGTCATTCATTCACCCACCTCTACTCAACTTGGAGAACCTTATCTAACCTAAGGTTAAAATCATACTATAGACCAACTGGTTCTAGTATCAAAAGGTTTACATTCATAAATTTTGACCCACTAAGGTCGACAATATGATTGGATTGGTAAAACATCTTGGATAATGAATTCCCTTACATTCTTGCAACATCTAGGGTCTAGGCTACTGCCTCTAATTCAAGTCCTAACACAAACCATAAGGTTTACCTTCTTACCTATTCTTAGGATTCTTGGAAAATATTGTTGACACTATGCCATCATCATGACATACACATGGTCATACAAAATATACTGAAATTACATCATACAAGTATGGAAATAATATTATTTAAGCCAAATAGAGGATTACTTATTCTTACTCAAGTTTCAAACTCCCATTATCAAGTTATAAGGTTAGGTTCACAAAATATCATAAGAAATAATAGGGTACATGATATTTAATATCATAAAGTTTTCAAGCAACTGAATATCACACTCAACCTCAAATTCTCATTAAATATAAAATGTAATATGCTATTTAGTCTTATTTGACTCTTCCAAGGAAACACTAAATCAGTCTAGCCATTTCTCTAGCATTTGCACTAAGTTTTCCTTTACGAATTCATGGATAATATACTATATAAAAGATTACATATATATTCATCCTTTCACTTTTTCTTTCAACAATGATAATGTGAATTCTATTCTAAAGTATCCTATTTTAGATTGTACGTATTCTCATTATCTAAGACAATCGGAATAATCTCCTTCCTTTAACATACTTAGCAATCTCTTTAACATGAACTTAATTGTGAGTTCCTAGCAAATACTATTAACATGATACTATCTTTTTACAAACATTATTTCTTGCTCTTAGATTAGAAGAAGATAACAAGTTTAAAACAAAGAAATACATGCTTGTAAATTCCAACCCTTGGCTGTAAATAACTTGCTCTTAATGATCTCCACGTACAACCTCAAACTTTGCAATTGCAACTTCTAGCTTTCCTCAAACACACGCTCAACCTTCTTCACTCTCTACTATCAACATTTTCCCCTTTGTATTCTCATGATGGAGAGATGATAACTAGCTAAGAAAATACTATTTCTCTTTTTTCAACTCACGTGAGCTCTCAATGTTATTCTCACGATAAAATGCAAATATGAACATCAGAGAAATATTACTTCTCCTTCCAATTCACACACAAATCTCTCTATCTTATTCTCATGTTCAAATGTAAATATGAACATATTGAATTACTTATGGACTCCCTTCAAATTTTTTTTCCTTTTCTCAATAAATGATTTTTTGTCCAAAATAGAAATTGGTTGCCTAAAATGGAGGCTTGAACAACTCAAAATATGCCACGACCTACATTATCATCAAAGGCAGGAAGAATACAGTTCAAAAAGGTCACCTATAGAAACCATAAGATTGCCACGATTTGCATCGACTAAGCCCATTCACAACCAAAACCCCCACAATTTCATTATGTTGTCTCATGCATTTAAAAATCAGTTTGAAAAATCATTGGAAGCTATAACATAAGTCCTCAAAGAATGCCACAACTCTCACCACCCTTGCCACATTCCTATAGGAAACCATAAACTCATTGCCCAAGTCGTGGGATCCATAAGAATAGGAACATGTGCAAAATGTTGGGAATAGGATGCCATTTAATTGCAATCCTAAACATATTTCATGTATCTCCTAAGTCTAAGTGGAAAGTGTTCCCAAACACTAGGATTAGAAAAAGATTAAATTCGAATGAAATGAACATGTAAATTGAAATTTGTGATTATTCCTAAATAATAGGAACATGTGGGGACGTCTAAGAAGAGCTCCTAAAAGATAGGAGTACATGGGGTGCCCACATGGAAGGTGGAACCCACCTTGCTTCAGTTAACTGTTTGGAGGATTGAAAACACTTCAATAATGCATGTTTAGATCCTACAAATTAGGGATTGATATTTACATGAGTGGAGTGGCACTATCAGTTCAGTATCAATTTAGTATCAGTTCAGTTCAATTTAGTTTAGTTTAGTTCAGTTATGGTTCAGTTATCTTCAGTTGCATGTAGTTATTTTGAGTTGAATGCTAGTTGACTTGAGTTGACTTGAGTTGCATGACTAATGACTTTAGTTGCATGACAAATAACAGGTGGATAATTTTCGTTAAGTGTGGATGATCAATCATGCATAATGTTTGCATGAATGTGTGGAGAGATATGTTTTAGTTAACTAAGATTGACTTGGGTCCACCTTGGGCACCCAAGTTGGCATCTTTCAGTTAACACCTTTTGCATGAGAATATACTTACAATGCTCAGTCAAGTGGACCCATTCTTGGGCACCAACTTTGAGGTGAAGTTTGCATGATATCTTCTTGACCAAAGTTTAGTTAAGTGTTCAATTTGGGGCGCCTAAATTGAGGAAGACTTTGGTTTGACTTCAGATTACAGTGTGGAACTCTACTTGCCCAATCTAGGCATAGATTTTTGTGAGGATCTTTATGCTCTTATATTGTACAACTCTTATGATTTTACATGCTCATATTAGTCTATTAATTGCAGCAAGTGCATAAGAGTTCTATGAGAGTTTATTGTAGGTTGTGAAGAAGGATTTTTGAAGGCAAGGGAGCATATCAATAAAGGATTGATACAATATTATTGTAATCATTTTCTAAGGTTAAATAATACAAGCACTATTGATTTTGGTGGAGTTTTTTTCCGAAAGGGTTTCTCCACATATATGTTGTGTCACTTCTATCTTCTTGTCTCATTCTTCTACAATCTTTTGTCTCTTTCTACAATTGGTAAAATTGATCTAAACAAATTAATCATACACAAAGAATTGTGACAAAGAACACTTAATTAGATCTACAATCTCATAGTTTTACAAGTTTTAAGATACAATATTACCTTCATTTCCAACATTTGGTATCAAAGCTAATAGTTGGTTAAGGTTTAGGATGCCTTTCACTTAAAATTTTGAAGGTTTCTGGCTATAGTGGGAGCTTTTACTATTGTGTTATTGTAGATTTGTAAAAGAAGTGTGTTACAATGAGTTCTAATTCTCATCTAGATATTGAAAGATTCAATGGAGCTACTTATGAGATGTGGAAACTAAAAATGGAGTATCTCCTTGAATAGAGAGATCGGTGGTTGTTTGTTTGTAATGAGACAAAGCCATCTACAACAATGTCAGATGAGGATTGGGCTAAGCTTGATAAGAAGGCAAGAGGGGCCATAAGGTTATGTCTTGCTGATGATGTTCTCTTGAATGTTTTTGATGAAGCTACCACATATAAATTATGGAAGAGGATAAGTGATATCTATCAAACCAAAAGTCTTACTAATAAGTTGTATCTGAAAAGAAAATTGTATTCTTTAAAGATGAAAGATGGTGATTTTGTTGCACATAATTTAAATGCTTTCAATTTGATTCTAAGTCAGTTAGCATCTGTAGATGTAAAGCTAGAAGATGAAGATAAATGCATTTTGTTACTTTTTTCTTTACCAGAGTCTTGGGAAAATCTAATTGTTGCTATCAGTGGTAGTGGTGCAAATCATAAGATGGACAATATAATTCCTTCTCTCTTATCAGAGGAGATGAGGAGGAAGTCTAAAATGGGATCCCAAGATGCCTTGTTTGTAAGAGGTAGGCCTAAGGAAAAGGAACCTAAGGGAGACAAGAAAGGAAAGGGTACGTCCAAAGGAAGGTCTAAAACCCCCGATAAGAGTAAGGTTAAGTGTTGGAACTATGGGAAATCGGGACATGTAAAGAAGGATTGTAAGAACAAGAAAAAAGAGTTTTGATGCTTCTATAGAGAAATCCTTGGATGACGGTAATGATGCATTGATCATTTCATGTAAAACTGTTATTGATGACTCTTGGCTTATTGATTCAGGTTGCTCCTATCATATGACTCCTAACAAGGAGTGTTTCACTAAGTATATTGCATATGATGGAGGGAATGTCTTCTTTGGAGATAATATCACAACAAAGATTGTGTGCAAAGGAGAGGTAAAGTTGTGTTTCAGTGATGGTAGGGTTAAGACCCTTAATGATGTATTACATATTCTAGGACTTTCTAGAAATCTACTTTTTGTATTTAAGTTCAATGTTTTTGGAATGCATGTGACATTTGACAAAGGTGGTTGCAAATTGGTGAAAGGGAATATGGTGGTTGCTAAAGGATCTCAGATTGGGACTTTGTTTAAGCTTAATACCTCCAATTTAAATAAATCAACCAATGTAACTGAAGCTAAAAATACATGTATGTTGTGACACCATAGATTGGGCCACATTGGTGAAAAAGGTCTTAGGACCATTCTTAATAAGAAATTGGTTGACGGTATTCCTGATTATAATATTGGAAAAAATGATTTTTGTGAGCATTTTGTGTTTGGAAAGCAATCTAGATCTTCATTTCCTAATGAAACAAATAAAGCTAAAGGATTATTAGAGATTATTCATTCAGATGTTATGGGTCCTATGGATATTGACTCTATTGGAAAATCTAGATATTATGTCACATTTATTGATGATGTCTCAAGATACACTTGGATCTATTTTATGCATAACAAATTTGACGTGTTCAATAAGTTTAAAGAATTTTAGACTTTAGTTGAGAAACAATCAGATCATAAGATAAAAGTGTTGAGATTAGATAATGGTGGTGAATATTGTTCTAAGGAATTTAATGATTATTGTAAGCATGTAGGAATTGTGAGACAAAAAACTAATCCATATACACCTCAACAAAATGGACTAGCAGAAATGATGAATCGAACCTTAATGGAAATAAATAGGAGTATGTTAAGTAGTGCTAAGCTAGATTAGTGCTTTTTGGTTGAGGCTGTAAGTACTTCTTTTTATTTAATCAATAGATCTCCTAGTTCATCTATTGAAGATAAAACCACTTATGAAATGTGGTTAGGTAGGAAATCTAGTGTTGCACATTTAAGGATCTTTGGTTGTGAGGCTTTTGTTCATGTGCCTAAAGAAAAGTAGTCTAAGTTGGATCCAAAAGAACAAAAATGCATATTCATAGGTTATGGCGAAAATGTAAAAGGTTACAAGCTTTGGAATCCTCTAACCCAAAAAATTACTTTATCTAGAGATGTGAATTTTAGGGAATTTAGATCTTATATAGGAGAAGAACAACTAAAAGAGAAGGATACTTCTCGAACAGTGCATTTTAAGAAAAATACTAATAAGTATGAAGATGCACATGTTGAAGAACAATTGGATGGATTGGATGAGGAGAGTTCACAGAGTTTTGAGATAGATGCTCATGATGAGAATATTAAGGAACAAGGAGAACCTTCTTTGAGAAGATCCACAAGACAATGGAATCCCGTTGATAGGTATAGCCCACCTAATTTTTGTTGTATATTTTCTTTGATGAGGACTAATGATGAACCTGGATCTTACATGGAAGCTTTGTCTTCAGATGAGAACAAGCTTTGGTCACAAGCTATGCATGAGGAAATGGTTTCCTTCGATACTTGTGACACATGGGATCTTGAGAGTTTGCCCAAAGGAAGAAATGCCATTGGTTATAAATGGATCTTTAAAAAGAAAATTGGAGTAGATGGTAATCTCGAAAGGTACAAGGTTAGATTAGTAGCCAAGGGCTACTCTCAAAGAGAGGGAGTTGACTTTAATGAAATCTTCTCTCCTGTTGCTAAATTAATTTCTATTAGATTTTTTTTATCTATTGTTGCTGCTTATGATTTTGAGATAGAGCAAATGGATGTGAAAACTGCTTTCTTACATGGGGATCTTGATGAGGAGATTTATATAAGGCAACTTCATGGTTTTGTTGTAAAAGGAAAATAATTATTGGTTTATAGGTTAAAGATATATTTATATGGATTGAAATAGTCACCTAGAATGTGGTACCAAAAGTTTGATGCTTTTGCATTGAAAATTGGTTATGTTAGGAGTGAGGAAGATCATTGTGTTTACATAAAATTTATTGATGATCAATTTTTAATTATTATCTTGTATGTTGATGAAATGTTGTTTATTGGTAATAACAAGGTAATGATCAAAGAATTGAAAGCACAACTCTCTAGAACATTTGAGATGAAAGATCTAGGGGCTGCAAAATATATCCTTGGTATGGAGATCAAAAGAGATAGAGGTAACAAAAAGCTTTGATTAAGTCAAAGCAACTTTGTTGATACTATTTTGAAATAGTTTAACATGCATGATATTAAACCAATTAATATTTCTTTACCAGTTGGCACGAAGTTAAGTTTAGACATGGGTCCTAAATCTGATTTTGATCATGAGGAAATGTTTGAAATTCCATATGCTAGTGCAGTTGGTAGTTTGATGTATGCAATGGTTTGTACAAGACCTGATATAGCGCAAACAGTGGGAGTTCTAAGTAGGTTTATGTCTAACCCTAGTAAAGAACATTGGACTTATGTTAAGAGGGTGTTTAGATATTTATGAGGTACTTCTAATTACTGTTTGGTTTATCATGGTGCTAATGATATTGATATTATGCATATATCATTGGACATATAGGGTTTTGTTGATTCAAATTGGGAGGAGACTTGGATAGTCGGAGGTCGACAAGTGGCTATGTGTTTACTTTGTTTGGAGTTGCGATTAGTTGGATGAGTAAGAGGTAGCCCACAGTTGCTTTTTCCACCACAGAAGCAAAGTACATGGTTGCTACACATGCCTCTAAAGAGGTAGTTTGGTTAGAGAGACTTGGGAAAGGTATTGGTTTTAATTGCAAGAAAATTAGACTTGAATGTGATAGTCAAAGTGCTATTTGTTTAGCCAAAAATCCTATGTATCATGCTTGTACTAAGCATGTTGATGTTCAGTATCACTTTGTGCGAGAAATGGTTGAGAGTGGGAAGGTATTGGTTGAGAAAGTTGACACTTTGATCAATGTTGCAAATTATCTGATGAAATCAGTTCCTGCATATAAGTTCTCTTGGTGTCGGAAGGCCATTGGCATTGAGTCCTGCACTTGATTTATAATAATGATTCCTTGTTGAGAATAATTGCAATGTATAATGTCAAGTGGGAGAATGTTGGGAATAGGATGCCATTTAATTGCAATCCTAAACATATTTCATGTATCTCCTAAGTCCTTGGAAAGTGTTTCCAAACACTAGGATTAGAAAGAGATTAAATTCAAATGAAATGAAAATGTAAATTGACATTTGTGATTATTCTTAAATAATAGGAACATGTGGGGACATCCAAGAATAGATCCTACAAGATATGAGCACATGGGGCACCCACATGGAAGGTGGAACCCACCTTGCTTCAGTTAATTGTTTGGAGGATTGATAACACTTCAGTAATGCATGTTTAGATCCTACAATTTAGGGATTGATATTTACATGAGTGGAGTGGCACTACCAGTTTAGTATCAATTCAGTTCAGTTTAGTTTAGTTTAGTTATGGTTCAGTTATCTTTAGTTGCATGTAGTTATTTTGAGTTGAATGCTTGTTGACTTGAGTTGAATTGAGTTGCATGAATAATGACTTCAGTTGTATGATAGATAATAGGTGGATACTTTCAGTTAAGTGGGGATGATCAATCATGCATAATGTTTGCATGAATTGGTGGAGAGATATGTTTCAGTTAACTAAGATTGACTTGGGTCCACCTTGGGTGCCCAAGTTGGCATCTTTCAATTAACACCTTTTGCATGAGAAGATATTTACAAGGCTCAATCAAGTGGACCCATTCTTAGGCGCCAAATTTGAGGTGAAGTTTGCATGATATCTTCTTGACCAAAGTTCAATTAAGTGTTCAGTTTGGGGCACCTAAATTGAGGAAGACTTTGGTTTGATTACATTGTGGAACTCTACTTGCCCAATCTAGGCATAGATTTTTGTGAGGAGCTTTATGCTCTTATATTGTACAACTCTTATGAGTTTACATGCTCATATTAGTCTATTAATTGCAACAAGTGTATGAGAGTTCTATGAGAGTTTATTGCAGGTTGTGAAAAAGGATTGTTGAAGGCAAGGAAGCATATCAATCAAGGATTGATACAATATTATTGTAATCTTTTTCTAAGGTTAAATAATACAAGCACTATTGATTCTAATGGAGTTTTTTCTCATAAGGGTTTCTCCACGTATATGATGTGTCACTTATATCTTCTTATCTCATTCTTCTACAATCTTTCGTCTCTTTTTACAATTAGTAAAATTGATCTAAACAGATTAATCATACATAAAGAATTGTGACAAAGAACACTTAATTAGATCTACAATCTCATAGTTTTACAAGTTTTAAGCCACAATATTACCTTCATTTCCAACATAAAGTTTCATATTTCCACTTTGTTGTGGTTTAATTTAAACTTTAAATGTGCATTACTTGGCCACCAATGTGGCTTAAAAAAAATAAAAAAATTCCCATGCTAGCGCTAAGATATAGCGCCATAATAACCTTTTAAAATTCTCTTTTAAGAAGCCTTATGAATCGGCTTAGTCACCACAATTTGTGAGTGGTTAAACTGCCATGCTAATATGGCTTTTTAATTTATAATTATTTAAAATATAATATATATATATATATATATATATATATATATATATATATATATATATATATATATATACGTCAATATACATACATATATATACATATATATACATACATATATACATATATATACATATGTATGTATATATTACATATACATATATGTATATATACATACATATATGTAAATATATTTACATATATCTATATATATATATACTTTTCATTTTTCTTTTATCTACATATACATACATGTATATACACAAATATTTAAACATATTATTTATATATATTCGTACATATGTATACATATATATACTTTAACTCATATATATATATATATTCATATATACTATACATATTATATTTATTATTTACAAAAGATATTTGCAATCAATGTAATTTTGATGACAGGGGTCTTATTTTCCGTAAACACACTTATCCTATAAACTTAGGTTTAAGACTCACAAACTTGATACTTAAACTAACTCGACGAGGTGAAATTGAACTCAGATGACATTACTAACAAGTCTTTAAATTGTACCCTTCTCTCGGTTGATACTCTCCCTCTCCCTTTGGAGGGCATGAAGTCTTACCTACATTTTCACTTAGAAAAACAAACAAGTATTTAGCCGTAACATTTACTTCATATTTATATCATTTCATATTTATCAGTAATTCATTTAAATGTAAAAACCATCACATTGCATAAAATTCATCATAGCATTTATGTTTCACAATTTCATAATCACATAATTCATCATTGCATTTAACATAAGGTAAAAATTAATTTGTAATTCAAAGGTGGGGTTTAACATGCCCTTGAACATTTTTGCAGAGAAGTGGGGATACAAATCAATATTGGAAAGACTAAAGTCATTATTTTTTCCAATAAAAGAAAACATAACCAACATAAATTCTACTTTGAAGGTAATATTCTCGAAGAAGTAAAGTACAAATATCTCAAGATTGACTTCAACAACAAGCTCAGTTAGGAGGGATGCAGAAAGAAGAGAACTTTGGGAGGATGGAAAGTGTTATATGCTCTTCAAAATAGATGTAGAGAGGTAGAATTGTGGGATTGGAAAACTACCTATATTCTTTTTGGAATTTTAGTGCTTTTGGTTGTGCTCTACAAGAGTGAATTGTGGCTAGCAGCACCTCAGAATCAAAGTGGAAAAAAAATGAGAAAATCCAAAAGCGTTTGATTACAAGAAAGCTCAAAATGAAAAGTTTGGTTCCTTATGATATTATGTTGAGTGAAATCACGGTTGCTCCTATTGAAGCAATTGCTATGTTGCATCTCATAATATATTTAAAAAGAATTAAACAAATGAAAGTAGCTAGATGACCTAAGGTTGTTTTCAATGACATTTTGAGTGGAAGAAAGAAAACTTCAAGGATGATGCAAAACATAAATGGATGAGTAAATAGAATATTTACTTAAATGCATGCCCCACAAATAGTAAAGAGATAAAGGATTTTGTTATGGATAAGTTCCTCAAGCATACTTGGGGTAAAGTGCTAGGGAGAAAGAAGAAATATTGTATTGAGGTGTTCAATCCCACATGTGATCATCAACAAAAAAATTACATATGGGCTAGTATTTCGTGGAGAGCCAAAATTATTATTGCTTAGTTAAGAACTAATTCTCATCAACTTCATTGTGAAATGAGGTGGTGGAAAAAGCCAAAAGAAGCTTGGGAAGAAAGGGTGTGTATTTTTTGCACTACTGGGATAGTGGAATAAAAAAAACACTTCATTATGGAGTGTGATGCCTTCAGTGACAAGCATGCAAATATCTTGACTATTGGTTCTTGGTATATCCTATTTAGTGAGGGGATTGTTGAGAAGTTGGGGGAGCTAATCATCAATTTGAATAGGAAAATGATTGAAATGCAAAAGTAAAAAATGACAAGGTTGATTGTACCATAGGCTATTTTTTGTCTCGTGGATGTTAAAAAATTTCTTTCTTTCTATACAACAGATATAGATTGTTCCATTAAATTCCTGAAAGACATGTACCTACATTGACTGTAATATTAGAATCATATGTACTAGTCTTAGGGAAAATAACATATAAAGAAAATAAAATCCCAAACAAATGATCAATCATGTGAGTTGGTTAAAATGTTCATCATCTAATACATTGTTTTTTAAAAATATCTAAATTTCGTAAGAATTAAAGTGCTATTTGAAATATGAACCAGATCTTAAAATGTTGTACACACCTTCTCTTTGCCATCTTCATTTTCAAAAAATTGCACATTTCTACAATGTCTTGTAACAACTAGATTTTAAATTGTTGTTTTGGATTTTCTTGATTAATTTGTGTTATTTTTTAGGTTATTTTTTATTTTTTTCATTTACAAAAATGGTTAAAAATACTTGATGCCAATAATTATAGACTAAGGGACATCTGCTAGAGCATAATGATACAATTTTCCTTATGGGCTTTAAAGAATAACAATTTTCAAAAAACAAAAAGGCTTACATAGAATAGGTGAAGACATGTTTATGGCCCTCCAAACATTAACAACCCTTAAATTTTTTTTCTCCTACTCATTTTTTATTGGCCATAGTATTTTCGCCCATTCTTGTAAATGAAAAATAAAAAACCTCTACAAAAGTATCCTAGACTAATCATAAAAAGTCAAAATAACCATTAAATAATCTAATCATTGAAAACATAATAAAAAATTAATGCCAATGCATCCAGGTGAAAACATTGATCCCCATAAATGTAAAAGCATATACAACACACACAAATTATTTTGTAAAATGCCTCAAAGAAATGGAAACCCATGGACTCCAATAATAACATATGCATAAAATTGTATTTGCAAAACGTAATAACATACACAACAAATCTAAGCTGTTTTACAAAATGCTCTAGGGGAGGGGGGCCCATAGTAGGGCAAAGATCAATAGCAGGGATAGAAGTAGTCCTCAATGGGCCCCACAGTGGAACACCTTAATATCCACTTGCAAAACACTTTTTCTCATAAAGTACATAATCCGATAAATTATGTGATGCCACATAAGCGAAACTTATTCACATGACTTAGTGCCCTCCTATTGGATTGTATGTGGTTTTTGAGCTTTTTTGGATAATTCAACAAAAAGCATGCTGATGTGACATCATAATGTCACCCTAGAAATAATTTTTTAAAGCAAGTGAGTAGCCAAATAAACTACTATACAGGATTGAGACTCATTTGAAATTATTTTATATGAAATTCAAAAACCTGTAATTAAGGTGCACTACTATGACCCCTCTACCCTAATGGAATGCAATGATGGCTAAGCATACACAAAATGGGTTTTTACTCGGAAAGCCTAAAAAGCAACCTTGAAGCAAATGTAATTGACACCTATAAGTTCATTGTGTGCGGTTTTACAGTTTGCATACAGCATGTCAAGCATTTACTGCAATTATTATAGCTCAGAGGGTTACATCTTTGAGGCATTTTAGGGTTTTTAACATTTCGCAAACATACCCAACAACGTATCTACAAACAGAGTGTCTGAAAAAAAAGTAGTTTTGATTATGATATAGTGGATGTCATGCCTTGTTCCAAAGAGCCAGTTTAGCCAGAGACTTCTGCTGAACTGTGCAGCTCCCAAGACACGATCGCTGTGCAGCTCGAGTCCGTGGCAAAGGCTGTAAGAACACTTTTATAGAAAGGTTAGTAGGCCAGCAGAGATGCACCATTGGAGACTAATTTTTGAAGGGCATCTGGACTCTATAAATGAAGAATGACAATTCATTTACCTCTCTTAACATCTCAATAAAAGTAATTCTCTTTTTGACATGTTCTTTACTCTAGGGTTTTCTTTGCACTCTGCTTTTTGAACAAAGCAAGTCAACCTCATACAATGAAAGGACTTGAATAATTACAGTGTGCTACGAAAGATATAGGCAATGAATATATGGGAAACAAGAAACCTGCATATGCTTTAGCTTGCTTGAAAGAAATGAGAAACCAAAATTTAAACACAAAAATTGAGCCTGCTCAAATTAAATTTAATAAAGGAATAAATATTTTACAATGGCCTCAGACAGGGATGAGATACTTAAGAACCTAGCCACGGTCTTGCTTAAGATCTCCAGAGCTAAAAGTATATCTCCAGAACCACTTAGCAGTCTTGCTTATGATTCTAGGTTCATTGAGGTGTTGCGGTTTCTCTTAATTATGTAGCACTGGAACCATTTGACAATCCTATTAATCATATGAGTCTCCCGCCAAAGAATAGTTGCTGCAAATTCTTGTAGGAAATGGAAATTATTGCTAAATGTGTTCAAAAGAATGATCTAATTATGAAAGATTTTTTTTTTCTTTCACTTAGAGTAGAGCATAGCAATTGGCAGGTATTAAGTCAAATTCAAGAAGCTTTGCCAGCATCCTTCTTGTCTGTTAATGAGAACAAATTTCCACAATCCATGAAGATTATTGCTAATAATTTCTGGATTAAATTGTGTCAGTATTTTTTGCATCAACGTTTTGGATCACATTTCATGATTCTTCCTTATGCTCTCTTACTCATCCTGATGATGGATCATGGAAGATGATAAAGTGTGATCCGAAATGTTGATGCAAAAAATACTGACACAATCTAATCAGAAACTATTAACAATAATCTCCTTATCTATGCTAAAGTGGGCGCTTTGGAACAGAGTACAGATCTCAATGAATGCACAATGGAAGGGGTTTTATGGTCAAATATTATAGTTGGGAATGCTCTGCTAGACAGTATGCGAAAAGAGAGAGCATAGACATGGCATCAAAGTGTTTGATAGAAAGCCGCAGCGAAATATGGTTTCATGGAATGCCATGATTGCAGGGAATGCACAAACTGGATTTTTTTAGAAGGCTTGTCAAGCAAAATTTTGCAAGTTTGGCCAGCATCCTACATGCCCATGCCAAAATGGATGCGTTGGAATAGGTATCTATCAAAGGATAAAGGAAGGGGATTTTTGTTAAGTATTATAGTTGCAAATGCAACTGTTTAACAGAATGCCTCAAAGAGCAAGAGATCTTCAGCTCTTTGTTTTTGGCTCTGAAATCCCATTCTGAGAATGACAGGTATTTTATAAAATTCACATCCAATAGATAATGCAAGATTTGTGCTCACTCAATATGATTGTAGGATATACATGACATAAAATGGATTTTTTTAAAAGGCTTTCCAGACTTTCAAGTAAATGCTATTGGCAGGTGTCAAGCCAAACTTTGCAACTTTTGTCAACATCCTGCCTACCCGTCGCTTTGGAACAAGGATCCAAGAAAATCTAGGTAGATAGCTTTGATTGGATTGATTTCATCCATTAGAATATGATTCAAAATATTGTTGCAAGCCCTTACTGTTCAGCCCTGTGATTCATGCTTGTACAGCTGTACTGTTTCTTCTAGTTTGTTGTAGTCTATGCTATTACAGCTCTTTTGTTTTTTTTTTGTTTTTGTCACTACTTGGTTTCTGTAGTATGTTGCTGCTGTTATAGCTAAATGTTATGTTTTTAAGTTTTTCATTCAGTTTTTCACTGTAATCTGCATTTTTCTCACTATAAAAAAAACATTCCTGAATTTTACTAAGATCCATTTCATAGGATAGAATATAATTATAAAGGTGTTAAATATGCTAAAACCACAATTTGGCATTAGGAACCTCTCTTGTTCAAGCCCCCAACAGCACGTTTATTTTTGTTATCTTACAAATTGTTCAAAACTTATAACAGAGTTTTCACATTATGAAACTCAAGAGTAAACTCAGCCTTGACAAATCATATATATATTTGTATATGAAACCTCAATACCCAACAAAGAAGTGAAAATTAAAAAATAGAAAAGAAGAAAAGCAGGAAATAGTAAAATTGCCAATAGATAGGACAAGGGGAAGAGAATCACATAGAAAAAAATCATGAAGGCATGTAGTAGAGAAGGCAATTCGTGAGAATGTGCAGTAGCTAACACAGACACCGCTGCTTCTGACTGCGACCGGGTCGCCATGTTTACATTCTAGGCTTCACTCTCTATCCTTCTCATGTCAAATGGACCTTCCTAAAAAAATAAATAAATAAATAAAATGGTTTGTGAACTCTGGTTTCAGCAGTGTTTCTGTTTTCTTCTGGTTTAAGTTCATGTGTAATAATTATTTGGTTTAGAGGCAGGGACTAGCAAGAATTTGACTATATAACAAATACATGAGGAATCTACTTATATCCATTATAGTGTGAATTTGGCTTTGTAACAGTCATGGATCTCATTCCGCCTCATGTCCATGCTCAGACACAAACTCTTGACTACATTCGATATTGGCCAAAACAATCAATTGTTCTTATCCACTTGGCTAATGCCCCTTCACACGTTTTTCTTAAACACTAAGATAGAATTAATTTTTACTTGTTACACTAAATGATGTTGAAGAATAACTTCATTCACAAGAAAAACTTTTCACCACATTGAACATATTCATTATCAACAATTCTATATTGGTTGTCTTTTACAAGAGGATGCTTCGTCGACAAACTTCATCCATACAACTTTTTCTTGTCTTCTTGTGGATTTGCCTGGGGATATTGTCTTGCTTGTTGGGGGATAGAATGTGAACTCAAAACACTTCTTATGAGGGTCTTCCCCGAGCTTTCAAAAGAGTTGAATGGATATGGTTTGTAGGTTTTGAAAGATCGAAAAATGAAAACATCTGCTGTACCCAATTTGATTTTCAGAATCATCACTTTTGTGCTTCTCCTGATTTCCTTAATTGTAATGTTAACGAGCAAGACAAGATCCGGCAGTGACAGCACCGCAGGCCTAGAATACCGTTTCAATGACTTCAAGCCCTTCAGGCAAGCATTCTGTTTTTTCATTTTCTTTTTAAATTCATACCCTAGTTGGGATTTAAGTTCTGAAAGATTTCGTGTGTTGCAGATATGTTGTGGCTGCCAACGTTTTAGGATGTTTCTATTCCTTCATTCGAATCATTCAAGCACTTTGTGGTACCAGTGGAGGATTGTGGTTCTACCTCAACTTTATCTTTGATCAGGCACAGCTTTCAGTTGGTTTATTAGGAAAAAGTTCTTTGAGAATTCTAAACTCCTTGAAATGCATTACTAATTCAAAATTATGGGTTTGATGAAACAGGTTTTGACCTTTATAATTTTATCTAGTACCTCGGCAGGCATAGCATGTATAATGTTAACAAAAGAATTCATTAGAGCTGCAGAAGCATACGATTCGGCTGCAAAAAGGTTTCTGAGATTTGCATCAGCTTCTGTGAGTTTGGAGTTTCTGGGGTTTCTTGTTATAGCGGGTTGTGCAGTGGTGTCAGGTCATAACCTCTCCTGTTACCTGTGTTCTTCATTCTCCAAAACTATGCAAGGGCTAGGAACCCCTGCACCATATGTTGATACAGAGCACCAGGAGAATATTAGAAACCAGGTTTCAGAATTGTAAGAATTGAAAAGCATGAAGTTATTGCATTGTATACAAATACATATGAAACATTATTGTAGTTATAGTTATGAAGAACATGAATCCCACAAGCTGTGCTTTTGATTAGTTCAGTGGGCATTATGTAAATTTAGTGAAGGTCACTTTCCAAGCGGAACAGTTCAAGTTTACCTCTCATACTGGCACGTAAGTTAAAAGGAGGAAGATATTTTTTATATTATAATTTCTGATTTTTAAAATATAATTTGAGTTATGGTAAAAACTGGAGAAAGCTAACTCCTAGACAAAATTCACCTATGTATATAATATAGCATATGCCCCCATACCGCATGGAGAAAAGAGCTGCGACGGAAGAGGTGGGACCCGTAGCAACAAAAAAGGTTGCCAGACGGAAGGAAAGACATGACGGCCGGACGTTTCATCCCCCGTGCCGTTTGTTGTCCTATCGCCGGGAAATCGTGTTAGTGCCGACAGTTTTTCAAAATAATTGTTCGGCGTGGATGGACAAAAAGCCAAAAATGTGGCATTCAAAACCATTATTAGCAAATATCAAAAAGCCCAAACAAGGTCCCATTTTCTCCATTTTTGGACGGCGACGTTTTGGTGGATAGCGAGGGCAAGAGTAGCAAAAGATCCACATTTAATCCCATTTTTGCCGCCATTTTATACATTTCAGCAAAACACTCTTCTTCGATATCTACCCCACACATTATTGACATAACAATAGCATCATCGAAAATACGGTGGGTTGTGCCTCACTTATTATTTTTTCCGAACTGTCACAAAATACTATTTTCAACTTCACTTTCTTGTTTTATGACACCCCTTACTTTAAGAAAAATAGTAAGAAGACATCAGCTAGTGTTATACACACAATAAGAGGATAATGTATTGAATTTGAGCTTCCTAATTTTTAACAACCCTTACTTTCAGAAAAACACTCTTCTTTGATATTTGCCCAACACATTATTAACATAACCGTAGCATCATGGAAAACATAGTGGGTTGTGCCAACGCTGATCTACTAAACGCTTACTTTATGCACAAAAAAAGCTCTATCAAACGAGGCTTTAATAGAATAGTGTATTCCAAACTTTCCCATGCTCTACCACCATATGAAACATGTTTAGAAATGTCTGCCCATGCTTTAGGAACAAACTTTCAACCCCTTTGAATGCACTTTCCTCAGTTACCAACTTGTACGCATCCTTTTTCATTGGAAATCTTCTATATTTTCTAAAGATCATCAACCAAATATTGAATGGTTCTCTTCCCCTGCATGATTCAACAGATACACTTATTAAATTACATAACGTCATACCAAACAATGGACTTATGTAAGCAAAGTTATTAAATTCGAACCATACCTTCCATTGAGTTTACACCCACAAAAGATAGTCGTCGACGAGGACTCCTTTCTTGAGATTGGAATGCTGAAGTGAACAAGAAAAACCATAAATGAAATCATAAATTTTATGGTGTGGTACAAACACATACTGGAAAAAGGAATCTGCAATACCATTTCCTATTACAATAAAGAAATTGAAATGGGTTTTCTCATACTCACTCGTATTAGATGTTGTATCCTCTGCCACATCCATAGCAGTTGCACTTGAAGTCTGACATTGCATATTGACATTCAAATTCAAACTATTGTTCACGGACAATGGAAAGGAGTCATCCAAGGGGGTTCGATGATCTGATGTTGTGCGGAATGCTTCGTACGCCGGGTTGGATGTCGACGACGATCCCTAGTTGCACTAAACCATGGACGCATGGAAACAATGCTAGTTGTAGCTTGATCAGGATTTGAAATGAATTCAAATAGAAATGAATTTGATTGTCGTAGGTCATCTACAAACCTGTCCACGCATTTTGCATATGACTGCACCTGTTGTAGAGATTGTGCCGGTGTACGCATCACTTTCTTCGAGAGCTCGTTAGTGTCATTCCAAAGAGACATTGTCACCACATGTTCATCATATACAGGAGTCATAGAAGGAGCTTGCACAGGGGTCAAAACATTAGGATTGTTTTCTTCTACGGCCCCCTCTGACAATGTCTCGTTCAAATCTATGTTTGTATCAATTGGTTGACCTCCCCCGTCTAAATGAGGACCCAGAAGAAATTTGTATTAGGCTGTAGAAAATGCAAAATACAATTGACTCCAATAAAGTAACGCAATTCGAATTGAAATTCACTTACCATGGACCACCCCTTCAACGACAGATGATTTTTTAATCAAGTCAGCAACCTTGATGACATGTTTGCAAGTGTTCCCCTCCAAACTCCAAGGGCAGTCACAAACAAAAAGGTGCTCCCCAAATTTCTGAACAAGGTAGTGCATTGACCTACTTTCACTTTTCACCCAGTACTTTCCAGGATTTGTTTCATCGGGAATACAATCATCGTCTGGAATTGCGTTGGCCTGCTCCACACTAGATCACATATTTAAATATTTTTTGTTCGTTAGAAAACCATAATGCTGCAACTTTTCCTTTTGCCTATAGAATGGTTCCATTTTATACACAAGTGTGTAATACAAATAATCCATTCTCCTATTGCATTTTTTTAAACGATCGGACAAGTATTGAGTTTTTATTACGCAATGGTACGACTCAATGATTGCATTTGTATCTTGGTTGGCATGTGGGAATAGTCTACAATTTTTTGCCCACATGGCTGCGACACATCCAATAGTCAAGTAAGCCACAAAGTATTAGATGTGACATTAAAGAATTTGACTGGTGTGAATCATGCGAGGTGACGAAAATTCTCAACTCACCAATTCGACCTTCTCCTTTGCACCAAGTCTTCTTGAAGTACTCTAAGAATCGGGCCCGATCATTGAAATCCTCAAAGAAAGAGTTCAATAGCTAAGTGACACAATCTTTGGTGTCAACGATTGCCATCATGATCGTGCCAAGACTGCGGAAGACGTCCATTGCCCTTTCCTTGGCTGCATACTTGTATACATTCATTAGCCAAGCCCTTTTGACATGCCAAAGGCATAGCAGCACACAACATTGAAAGACAACCCTAATAGACAATACAAACAATATTGTTTACCACTCGATTGCATGAGAAAGTGGCATTGAAAATGAATAGCAAATGAGAAAGGTACACAAATGAAGAAAGGGATGCACATACTATATGGCTTGGATCTCTGTAGTCGCTTCATCGGTCAAAAAAGAATTGATTCTCCAGTCGGGCCTGAATCTTCTTCCACGTTCAAGCAATACGCATAGCCACACAGAGATGTCCTCAATCTTGTTTCGTGAGGAGACTACCCACACAACCGGCACACCACTTTGTTGCTTGTCGAAAATGAGGAGAGTATAAAATGGGTACTGTAGAGAGAACAACTCGGTGTGAGCATTTTGAAGTTTATAGCCAATAAGATCATTGAAAACACGACGAACTATTTGTCAATGTTTGTAAGGCCTCACCTCATATTTGTTAGTTGCAAACATGGAATCCATTGAGATGACTGAATTGTGTGAGCAGCTAACCATCCTATCCAACATCCATGGAGTTTGAACCCCGATAAAAGAAGGCGTATTGTTCCCGTCGGGCCGTTGAAAGTAGAAGAAGTTGTCAAAGTCTTGTCCACTCCACAGTAGGATACTTGTCGAATCAACTTTGTGCTTTTGTGCGTGAGTAGAACACACCTTTCGCCACACATTCATTACATCCTTTCTTGTAAGGAATTGATCTCTCTTGGACATCATGCCACATAACAAAGGATCACTGATGTGTCTATCCATTATTGCATTGACACTGACGTCCATGAGAAAAAGGCTTTCAATATAGCTTTTGCACTCCGTGGATAGATTAGCGGCAAACATAGAATGCATCTCTCCACTTGTGTCATGAATGCCATGAAAAAGTTCACCATTTTTATCTACGTGGAACATTTCTTTGTAGATAATATAGGCAACATCGGGTTTGCCTTCCATAACCTTTACCATGAAGTGGTATTGACAACCTTGCTTTTGTATAAATGTCTTATGTGGTTTCTTCTCTGGTGTAGAGGCTGGTTTCTATTGTCTTTAGGACTGTATTGACACCAGTCGCTGCAAGAAAGGCATCATCTCATCATGTTCAACCAAGAGAGAAAAATATCATTCGGCCATAGAAATGAATGTCGATATATACAAACCTCTTATACAAATTTTTTTTGCTTTAAGTTTTGTCATAGACAAGACAAAAGGTGGTAAGTTCTCTTATTTTCTTGTCCAAAATTTTTGTTTCTACACCTTCAACGGACGTTTCACCGTGAATGAACTGATCAAGTCTCGTAAGAGGAATTGCTACAACAAGGTCAGGGACCTTATCCTTGTTGACGGAAATAGTAGCCCATTCCAAATCGGAAGACAAAAAAGGAGAGCCTCCATTTTGTACATCTTGGACCTCCAATTCGTCTAGCTTCTTCCATTTCAAACCTCTCCCCATTCTAGGAAATCACAACATTGGACGAATACTTAAAATTAGTGTGGATTGTGTGAAGCAAAAGAAAAAAATCATTCATTAAATATAGATAAAATGTGCTCGCATTGCTCTCACCCACATCAAACCAATAGGATGTTTCGGCTTCAATCGAAGAAAATTAAAGGTGATAGATTCAATCGAGCTACACATAAAATATAACACAAATGCATGCTGGAAATCAGACAGTCCAACAACCTAACACTGTGTTTTCCGAATCACAATTATTTTCTGCACTTTTCTTTCAATCATGCAAAATTCAAACACAACAATGGAATGTGTGGTTTGGAAGAAATTCATACCGTCCTGTAACATTCCATGTTGCAAAACCATAGGTGTTAAGAATCAAACAACCTACCATGAGACAACCCTTGACAATTGAACATGGAGATTCAAATAACTGAAACCCAACACTGTGTTTTCCGAATCACAATAATTTTTTGCACTTTTCTTTCAGTCATGTGAAATTCAAACACAACAATGGAATATGTGATTTTGAATACATTCATACGGTTTTGTAACATTCCATGTTTCAAACCGGTAGGTGTTAAGAAGAAAGAAACCCACCATGAGACAACCCTTCACATTTAAACATGGACATTCAAATATCTGAAACCCAACACTGTGTTTTCCAGATCACATTTCTTTTTTCCAATTGATTTTGTCAATCATGCGAAAGTTAAACACAACAATGGAATGTGTGATTTGGAAGAAGTTCATACTGTATTGTAACATTCCATATTGTAAAACCTCGGGTTTTAAGAAGCAAGCAACCCACCATGAGACAACCCTCTACATTTAAACAAGGAGATTCAAATAACTGGAACCCAGCGCTGTGTTTCCCATTCAAAATTATTTTGTGCAGTTTTCTTATCAATCGACTGAAATTTATACACAACAAAGGAATGTGTAATTTGGAAGATAGTCATACTGTATTGTAACATGGAAATATTGAGACAAGGAAAGATAAACAATAGACTAATTTCACAAGATGATTTCTTTTAGAATTCACAGATTCAACAAATATCATATTGAAGAACGATTAGAGAAGCACAAAGACATTTGTGATCAAGAAAATATTAACAAACTCAAGGATTCAATCTTATTTAATTTTTTCTCAATACAAAATATGGGTTCAAAGGCTCCATGGCTACATAACAAAATTGCCTGAAAATAGAAAATGCCTTTCTCCCCCCTTTTCCCCTCTTTCTTTACTCCCAATTTTTTTTTCTACAATAATTGTTCACAATCCTCCTTAAAAACGAACAAGGTTGCAATAATTCATTAAGAAATGAACATTGTTTCCATTACACCCTACGAATTCGGTCACTATTCATAATTACAAAATTTTCATGCATGTAAAGTAAAGATTCAGTTTCTGTTGAAAGAAACCGTTTTTTTGTTGACAACTGCATAAAGAAACCAACTTCGCTAAACAATCGGAGGAGGCAGACCCCATAAAATCTCCGCAAGCATTTCATTAAGAAAATTATTAAATTCAGCTCGCTCTTCCTCTCTATCTAAGACAAAGATCACCCTCCAATATTCGGCGTAGCTGGAATTTTCCTTCCATGCAAGCGAACGTAGCTTAGAAACAATGTTGAGTTGTTCCTCCTCGAGCCACATTAAATTGGGCTGAATGATTGGTATTGGCTAGATTTCCCATTCCGCAACTTCACCAGGAAGCACCATGTCGAAGAAAACCTGAGATCAAAATTCTGCCACCTTAACAAAACCATGGGTGTTAAGAAGTAAGCAACCGACCATAACAAAACCCTTTACATTTCAAGTGGATGATTAAAATAACTGAAACCCAACACTGTGTTTCCCATTTGGAATTCTTTTCTGCACTTTTTTTTTTCAATGTTGCAAAATTTAAACACAACAATGGAATGTGTGATCTGGAAGACATTCAAGTAACATTCCATGTTGAAAAACCGTGCGTGTTAAGAATCAAGCAACCCACCATGAGACAACCCTTTACATTTAAACAAGGAGATTCAAATAACTGAAACCCAGCACTGTGTTTCCCATTCAAAATTATTTTGTGCAGTTTTCTTATCAATCGACTAAAATTTAAACACAACGGAATGTATGATTTGGAAGACAATCATTTTGTATTGTAACATTCCATATTGCAAAACCATGGGTTTTAAGAAGCAAGAAACCCACCATGAGACAACCCTCTACATTTAAACAAGGAGACTCAAATAATTGAAACCCAGCACTGTGTTTCCCATTCACAATTATTTTGTGTAGTTTTTTTTACTGAAACCCAACATTGTGTTTCCCATTCATAATTATTTGGAGACTTGCAAAAGAGAATAACAATTGAACTAATATACTGGAGGCTAAATTATTCAATGGGTTACTTGTTATTGATTTTCCAAATTTGGATAACTTATGTAATGTCTTACTTATATGAATTACAGTAAAAAATTATAGATAACTCATTAGAAAGAGACCAATTTGAAATGTAGGAAATGGTTTGAAGGCTAGATTTCGATATGATTCTTGGTTGGGAAACACTCTCTGTAATTTTTTAATCCCTTGTTTAGCTATCAAGGATGGTCTTTCTTCTTTATTTTCATACAGTGTGGCTAATTACTAGGAATATGGTACTTAATGTAGAAAGTTGATTAATTTATTTACTCCTCTCAATCATCCCAATCAAGAGGTTATTAGCTACCTTATAGAGAAGTTAAAGAGTTCTATATAGTCTAGTTTAATAGGAAAAAATAGACCATTTGGTTGGGTTATTCCATATGGAAGTGTACTATTGCATCTACTTATCTCCTTTAACATGATATACATGTTGAGGTGTTTGAAAAGAAGAAGATTTTGAACAAGAATATATTACATAAATTCAATGAAATCTAGCAGGCTGCTTGTTAGAGTAAATTATTGATTATTGATAATCTTAAAAATAGAGCCATTACAATCCCAAATAGGTGTGATCTTTGTGAGAATAATGTTGAGTCTATTTTTCACATTTTTCTACAATATTTAATCACCTACTCTATCTAAATATCAAGTTATCACCCTTAATGATGAATGGAGATTCCCTCTGTATTTTAAACTACCTCAATTACCTTTCTCCCCCTCTTGGAATATCTTAAAAATTATTAAAAGCTATAAGAAAAATCACTCCATAAATGAGGAAACAATTGATCATCTCTACCATGGAGTTAGTGGAAAAACTATTTCTTTAGACAATATGAGTTGTTTTATGGAAAACATCGCATTGGTATGATGGAAAATATTTTCATAGTAAAATTACTTGTGGAATAATTATGAGAAGTGGGGTTGATTGCAATTATGTGATCTTGGGAAAATGAGTGAATGACTTGATAATAATTGAAGTTTATCAAAATATTTATTTGGGTTACTCCTTTAGATTTATCACAATCTACAACTTGGAGGTCAATGATATCACCATTTTCCTCTTTATTTGTAAAGGATACTACCTATCAATCAATCTCCTTATTGATCCCTCTTTGGAAATCAACTTCTTTCATTTTTTCCAATGAGACTTAATAATTTCATTATTTTCTACTTGTTTACGGACTAGTACATTTGGAAGATTATCATGGGAGATGAGAGACTATGAATAGAGGCTTATTATTGTCAATAATACAATAAAAAAATTACTATTTGGCAATCCTTGCGAAGGATGAGCTAAATACATTTATATAATATATAGATAGTTACGATCCATTAGTTCATAGAGATTTCATTGTACAATGGAAGAGTAAGAAGGTTATTGTGAGGGATCTGAAATTTTAAGACTCTAAAGTGTACAACATTGTAGTTGCTATCCTGTCTAAGACAAGAGCCAAGACCCATCCAACGGGCAAATTTCAAAGAAAAGAAAACATTGACACTTTCGTAAAAAGCTTTGAGAAGCTCATTAAATGATAATTAAGATATCTCAAGGAGGCTCTTCCTTAAAATGAATTCAACTTCTTTCTCATTAAATATTTTACCCTAAATGAGAAGTATAAATTATCTATCCTTTGTTAAATAAATTTCCCTTTGTAAACAATATAAGGCATAATTACCTAGTATGCTTTGCTTTGTACCTTTCATTATATATCGAGAAATAAGTCATGAATGAGATTCTAGGTAAGAAAGAATGGTCCACTACACCAAGTTTTTATAATTTAACTTTATAATTGTGATAAATCCAATTCCTTACTTTTCAAATCCAACCATAGGGTTGTTAATGAAAAAGTGCTATTATTTTATAAGAATCAAGTCTCTTTTATGTGGGAAAAGATTCTCTAACCCCGAAAAAATGTGATCACTAAAATTTCTCCCTACAGTTCCCATATTTTTAAATCTTCCAAGAGGTCTAGTCTTGGTGAGGAAACTACAAATGATTCCACTAAATCTTCACTATTCCTAGTGTTATCTCCTTTAAACTTATTAGACCTATAGGTAGAGCTAGTATTAGGAGAAGCCCTACCCCCTCTAATCTTAGTGTTGAGGTGATCCATCTAATGTTTCCCCTATTGATATCATTTCACCTCCCTCTAATACAAAAGGAAAATACCTAGATATCATTGGTTCTTCAATTGAGTTTATTGATAACCCCAGATTTAAGAATATATAAACAACTACTAAAAGGAATAATAATTATATCAAGGAGACTATGGCCTAAAATGAAATCACTCAATGATGGTTTTAATCTTCAACATAGATTCCTAAAGTGGCTCAAGAATGAAGTTGAGAATGAAATTAAGGATGGAGAAAATTCATAAATAGGTGAATATGGATGTTATTAAAATTGAGATTAAAGTGAGATTGGTTGATAAGGATTGTACAAATACATTGCTTGGATTAAGATTCTATTTATATTGTAATCATATTTCTATCTCATGCATCTCGAACACTCTTAGAATGTGACTTTGGATTCCTACAGTGTATAATTATAGAGGTATCTTCTATTTATATTCTAATGGTAACCTTGCATTATTTTTCATATTACATTTGACTTTAGACTCATTTAAAGTATTTTCCCTTTCTTAAGTACTAAAAGAAGAAGCTGAGAATCTTGTCATAAAAATGAGTCCCACATGTGTTAGTGGCTCCAAAATAGAGAACTATATTTAGGGATTTAATCCATAAGATAGTTATGGGTTGAACATGTCTTAACGGTTTTATTTTGTATTTAGGGTCTCATTGATTGAGCCCATATGACGTCCATGTGAATTCATTGATGTCCAAGGTGGGTATTGGATTTTTTTATGTACTAAGGCCTTGGTCTATTATTTTGGTGAAAAAAATATGGCATTTGTCTCTTTTCTTATGTATTAGTAGTATAAGATAGTAGTTTAATATCATTTTGTGCAGTTTTTTTTTCAATGGTGCGAAATTTAAACACAACAATGGAATGCGTGATTTTGAAGACATTCAAAAACCTGAAAAATCCACATTGTGTTTCCTGAATTTCATTTTAAAAGAACTTGTAAAACCCTCTACATTTAAAAAAGGAGATTCAAATAACTGAAACCAAGCATTGTGTTTCCCATTCATAATTATTTTGTACAGTTTTTTAATTGAAACCCAACACTGCGTTTCCCATTCAGAATGATGTTTTGCAGTTTCTTTTTTCAATGGTGCAAAAGTTAAACACAACAATGGAATGTGTGATTTTGAAGACATTCAAAAAACTGAAAACCCCACATTGTGTTTCCCAAATTTCAAATTAAAAGAACTTGTAAAACAAAGGACATTTAAACAGGGAAATTCAAATAACTGAAACCTAGCACTGTGTTTCCCATTCATAATTATTTTATACAATTTTTTAATTGAAACCCAACACTGCATTTCTCTTTCAGAATGATGTTTTGCAGTTTCTTTTTTCAATGGTGCAAAATTTAAACACAACAATGGAATGTATGATTTTGAAGACATTCAAAAAATTGAAAACTCCACATCATGTTTCCCAAATTTCAAATTAAAAGAAATTGTAAAACCCTCTACATTTAAACAAGGAGATTCAAATAAATGAAACCCAATGCTATGTTTCCCATTCAGAATTATTTTGTATAGTTTTTTATTGAAACCCAACACTGTGTTTCCCATTCAAAATTACTTTTTGTAGTTATTTTTTTTCAATGGTTGGAAATTTAAACACAACAATGAAATGTGTGATTTTGAAGACATTCAAACAACTAAAATACTCCACATTGTGTTCCAAAAATTTCAAATTAAAATAACTTGTAAAACCCTCTTCATTTAAACAAGGAGATTCAAATAAATGAAACCCAACACTGTGTTTCCCATTCATAATTAATTTGTACAGTTTTTTATTGGAACCCAGCATTGCGTTTCCCATTACGAATTTCTTTTTACAATTTTTACTCATTCAATGGTGTGAAATTTAAACACAACAATGGAATGTGTGATTTTGAAGACATTCAAGCAACTGAAATACTCTACATTGCATTCCCAAATTTCAAATTAAAAGAACTTGTAAAACCCTCTACATTTAAACAAGAAGATTGAAATAAATGAAATCCAACACTGTGTTTCCCATTCAGAATTAATTTGTACAGTTTTTTATAGAAACCTAGCACTGCGTTTCCCATTCAGAATTATTTTTTGCAATTTTTTTTAAAAATGGTGTGAAATTTAAACCCAACAATGGAATGTGTGATTTTAAAGACATTCAAGCAATTGAAATACTCCACATTGTGTTCCCAATTTTCAAATTAAAAGAACTTGTAAAACCCTCTACATTTAAACAAGGAAATTCAAATAAATGAAACCCAACACTGTGTTTCCCATTCATAATTATTTTGTACAGTTTTTTATTGAAACCCAACATTGCGTTTCCCATTCAAAATTATTTTTTGCAGTTTTTTTTTTAAATGGTGCGAAATTTAAACCCAACAATGGAATGTGTCATTTTAAAGACATTCAAGCAACTAATATACTCCACATTGTATTTCCCAAATTTCAAATTAAAACATCTTGTAAAACCCTCTGCTTGCAACAAATGTATCCCTCACCTCGATTTCGTCTGAATTCTCTTGCAAATCCTCCACGTGCACTCCACACTTCAACTTATTTGGTCGGTAGGCCTTCTCCTCGAAGTCGTCCATGTGCACTCAGACCTTCAGCTTTCCCTTTCAAAGTGCAGACAGGAAAAAAAACAAATAGTATTTTCGCCTTGCTTTCTCCAAATAGAAAAGGCCCACGTCATTCCCTTCCACTTTTCCCGCGCCAGACAAAAGAAACTTGCCGACAAAGCTAACCTGCCCACTTTTTCCCCCGACATCGGGTGGGAAAACACACCTGATGGCACCGTTAACTCCCGCTCGACCATCACTCAGACGTTTTGTCCCGTCCACCGGTTTCAGGCATCTGGTAGGCCCTGCACTACGACGACTTGTCATGTTATGTATGTATCCATGTATGTTTTTCATGCGTTTTTCGATGTACATAGGTGAATTTTGTCTAGCAGTTAGCCGGCTCCGTAAAAACTTGTGTTCTTTAATAAAGGTATACCTTTCACTATATATGCTTTTTAAAATCAAAGACACGTTCTTATTAAAGCAAATGTTGAGTAATTGGTGAATAAATTTTATTAATGATTATATGTTATATTATAATTTAAATTATGGTAAATTTATTGATCAATGAGGATTTTTTTTTTTTTGAATTTTGAGATAATAATTAATGTGGAGAGACATTCTATAATGGGAGTAAGAGGTGGGGTATACATGAGTGTGTTGACAAAAGCTCTTATCTTTTTATTCAAATTTGAGAGCCATGTACTCATCAAAATAATAATATTTAAACACAATATTTTTAAAATAACTTCAAATTGATATTGCTTTGCATTTTTTTTAAATAGATGTATTTAAGATATTTAATATGATATAAATAGTTTTTTCTTAAATTTAATTTAATAAAATGTACATATAAGTAAATTAATTTAGTTTAATTATTTTTAGAGATGATAATTATACATTGAATAATTAAATGTTAAGCAATGATTTTGATGTTGCATCTAATTATACATGTTTGAAGATAGAAAATGTTACTCTTTGTTTGTATTCTATCTCAAATTAGAACACTCCATCAATTCTATTGCCGGTTGCTTATGTGGGTTTGGGTAATTTTTGTGGGTGTGGATTTGATTTGTGATTCACAAATTTGATTTGATATGATTTGGTATAGTGTGTACTCCTATCATCTAATTCAGTAAATTCTTTACCTTTTTCTAAGAGTTAAGGAATGGTGATATTGAAAAATACCTTAGGAAGACCTCTAGATTACATGAGTCATATTCTCTAATTCAGTAAATTCAGTACCTTAGGATATAGTGTGTACTCCTATCATCTAATTCAGTAAATTCTTTACCTTTTTCTAAGAGTTAAGGAATGGTGATATTGAAAAATACCTTAGGAAGACCTCTAGATTACATGAGTCATATTCTCCTAGCTCAATCTTTTTAATAGGATTAGCTCTCCACTCATGAAAATAATCAAGGACAACAATCTTCAATCATGTTTTTAAAAAGAAAGAAGCAATACATGAATGCAAATAGTAAAACAAAAAAGGCACATGACAAATAAACAAAAGAAATATTTGGGTTGACATGAAGGAGGCCTTAATGTAAAAGTTGTCTCAATATTATGCATCATACCTAAAATAAAAAATAGATAAAAACCACTACAAATAGAGAAATTCTTATACGATAAGTAAAATGCAACAAGTCAATTGATTGTTAGAAAGAGAGAATATATTGATGCATACAAAGATAAAGAGAAGCAATCAACATGAAAAAGAATACCCAACTCAAGCTATAGGATAAGTGCAAGAAGTTGGGTCCACTTTTTCTAGTGAAAAAATGGAAGTCTTTAAAAAATAATCAAAGTTTGTTATTGTTAGAGTAAAGGTCTTAACTTAATTATGTTGATTAAGTTACCTTTATTCCCTTCTTAAGATTTCACGTTAGTTTGCATAAAGTGACATTTAATAATTATATTAATTATTAAATGTTTTGTTATTAGGGCTTCTATTAGGGTTTTTCCTATTAGGGTTTGCATGATCTCATTTTTATAATGATTGATCCCATTGTATTTCATATCAATTCATTCTCCCATTCTCTCTGATATATACATTTTCAGTTTTCAGAGAACCCTTGCTTGTTTGTCTCCATCTCTTCTTTTGTGACAGGTTATTTGCATGCAGGTGATCTTCGGGGTTTGTGAAGATGTATTTTCTCAACTCCTACATGGTATCAGAGCTCCACACTTGCTGCTGCCTATTCTTGTTTTGAAGATTTTTGGAGCTTCAAAGGTTTGGGGTTTGTTTTCTTGATCTAAGGCATACCTGCAATTTTGAAGCATTTTCAGCTGAAACGGACATCACCATTGCGTCCGCAGCAGTCCAAAACCCCTAAATTGATTGTTCATTCGTCCATTTTGGACAAAGTCAAAATTTGAGGGAAATTTTTTTTGCTGGTACGACCGTTCGCCTGCTTGGTAATTTTTTATTTTATTTTATTTTCGGATATTTTTTTGCATTTGTTTCGGAAAAAAAAATTTCGTCAAAAAAATAATTATTCTGCGAAATTATTGTAATGTTTTAGATTTTTTTTTTAAAAATCAAGAAAATAAAAATAAAAATTAAAAGTCAGTTTAAGGGCGTGTCGGCCCTGGTACTGGGGTACTCGCAGGTACCTGCGTACGTAGGCCTGCGAGCCCACAATACACCGACTGACCGTCAGTACCACCGACGACAGTATAGTGGCCGCGGTGATACAACCGCCGGCCCTTCAATAAATTTTTTTTTTTGTTGTTTTTAAAAAAAAATAAAAAACATGCTTTTTATTATTTTTTTAAAATCAAAAGGTTTTTTTTACTTGTTTTTTTATTATTAAAAAAAATATTTTTTTACAAAATAAGCCCAATCGCGCATTTACGGCGACGGTTATTTGGCCGTCAAATTTAACCTAGTATTTTTGCTGCGACGGCCATATGACCGCCAAATTTAACCCAACACTGGTTTTTTCCCTCTTTGGAGCTAATTTATTCCGAAGGCCGTAACTTGGGCATACGATATCATTTTTTGGCAAACAAGATATCGTCTGAAAGTTGGTTTTCTCATCTTTCCAGTGGTGTGGGTCTCATCACTTATTTTTTCCATTGGTGCATTCTACAACCAGTTGAAGACAAAGGGGATATTTTTAGTCTCAATCTCATAACTTTTGATCAGTTTCTCCATTTTTCGCAATCTCAGTGGCGTTGGAACCGTATTTCAGAGCTCTTCAGTCTCATCCATGCCATTTTTCTAGATTTCACTCCAGGTATATTTTATTCAGTTATTTGTGTTTTCACACTCTGGTGGATTACCTAGACATATTTGCTCTTGGAAACTTTTTGTTCACATGGGATGTTTTATTTTTGGCTGTTCTTCATGTTTTTCCAGCATTTTGTCCTTTGAGAATATTTTGAGCATAATTTGTAAGCTATCTTTTATGTAAACGCATTGAGATAAAGTGCCACACTATTGTACATGCATCTTTTGGGGATTTTGCACATAAGGTTGTGCCATATTTTGTACTCGCACTGATATTATAAAGTGCCATGAGGGGTTGTGTAGTTTGCCTTTGTTTTGCCATCACATCTTTGTCTGGTGAGTGTCCCTCCATGATGATAGTGAATCCATACCATGGGGGGTAGTGTAATTTGCCTTTGTTTTCCATCACCCCTTTGTCCGATGAGTGTCCCTCCACAACGACCATGGATCCATATGATTCCAGCCTCATGCATGTGTGCTTTGTTTTGCACACCACTTTTTCAGTTGTAGATGCTATCTTGCGCACTTTCAAATGTTTCTTCTCTTTCATGCACTATAGGGTGTTTCACATCATTTCAGTGGATCTGTCAGGCTCTCCCAGTTCAACATTATGGGGGGGTTATTATATTGTTCATGCTAATTCTTCCTTGGTTTCGCCTTGGAAGGAATCCTCCATTCTTAGTTGATTAGTGTTTCAGACTATTGGTTCTTGTGCCATCTATATCTTCGTTCCAGGTGTTTGCCTTTGTTTGCCATCTGATTCGAGTAGTGTCGTTTGGGCACTTATGCAGATTGTTGTCTTTTTGTTCCTAATCATCTTATCTTCAGCGAAGGTTCTTCAGCACCATAGCAGTCATCTTTCGACACTTTTTTACAACTTCTTCTTCAGTGATGTTCTTCTTTTTGGCCTTCTGCATCTCTTTTTGGAGTAGAGCTTTTTCCCATGAGGTTTTCTCTATTTCTCCATTTTACAGAGATTTGGTTGTATTTGGGTACCTGATCTGGCCTAGTTGCCGGGACCCATGTTTGCCTTCTTGCATTGTAGTTACCTTTGCTTTCTTGCATTTGTTTGTAGCTGCACTGTTACTCATCTTAAGGGGGGGTGTTAGACTAAAGGTCTTAACTTAATTATGTTGATTAAGTTACTTTTATTCCCTTCTTAAGATTTCACGTTAGTTTGCATAAAGTGACATTTAATAATTAATATAATTATTAAATGTTTTCCTATTAAGGCTTCTATTAGGGTTTTATTAGGGTTTGCATGATCTCTTTTTTATAAGGATTGATCCCATTGTATTTCATATCAATTCATTCTCTCATTCTCTCTGATATATACATTTTCAGTTTTCAGAGAACCCTTGCTTGTTTGTCTCCATCTCTTTTTTTGTGACAGGTTATTTGCATGCATGTGATCTTCGGGGTTTGTGAAGTTGTATTTTCTCAACTCCTACAGTTATAATTGGAGTAAAAATTTGAAGCACTTACATATAAAATATTAATACGGTGTAAAAATACAAATCGTACGATTTTGTTTCTAATTTATTCTAATGCTCATATGATAAAATTTGGTTTTTAAATAGGGTGTATAAAAACGACTGTTTAAAAATCATATGTTTTGGGCCGAAACATGCATGTATACAACCAACATAATTTGACTTAAATGAAAGTATATTTTTAATTCCTTTGGTGGAAAGATACATATGACGATGAAGTTTGATTATGTTTTTTAATAATTTTTAATAAATAATTTATATTGGACATAATTTACGTTTTTTTAAACCCCTCGTATACGACTAACATAATTTGAACTAAAGTTAATTATAAAATATATGTTTTTATTATGTAGAGAATGATGTCTAAATTGGTTAGACATAATTTAAAAAAAAAAAAAAAATTAAAAATTATTAAAAAAATAGCAATATAGTGGGCGGTAGGGTGCGCACCACTCCACAAAGGATTGTGTGGAGTGGCTGTCACGTTGGTAGGTGAGGTGGTAATTTTTTGGATCCTTCGACGACGTCAATAATCATGCCTTAACAATGCCAGTATTTGTGGGTCTTGTCACACATTTTGTGTATGCTGGCATACAATTTCTGAGGCACGTTTTCTCAAGGCTTTCATTAAAGGTGGTGAGGACGAGTCCTTAAGGTATTCCTGTATTGGCATTCTGAAATTCTATTGATTCCCCTGTCACCCTGCTTGCAGTTTTATTTGGTATTTCTTTGTTATGGCAAGTTTTATCCTACAAGTTTCGGTGAGGGAATTGGACACAGGCAAAATGGACACTCCTGTCCAGCTTTGTGGCTCAAAGAGTCAGATGGCTTTTTTAGGTCTGTTGACATCACTTCGACTGAATAGGATCATTCAACATTTAGATTATCTCACTTTTACAATGATAAAATGCATCATAGGGAAAGGATTTATGGCAGGCACCAAAGGTTACAGGCTTGAAACCAACTTTTCATCAAGGGTGTTAGTTGGGTTGCTAGATGTGGATGTTTCAAAAGTAGAGGAAAAGGTGATTATGAAGCGTTTGTTTAGGAAATATTTTCTTGTGGGGTTGGAGGAGTCCTTGGCTATGACATCTTTGGGCGTTGGCATTCCTCGCCTGCATCACTTAAAGCTCTTGGCGGACCTGGATGCTTTGGTAAAATTTCACCCCTTTCTTCTGGACATGAACGACATGGAGTTGGTGGAGCATCGTCGCTTGGCTCGGGTGGGGGTGGATTTCTTGAAAAAGAAGTTTCAGCTGGTGGCAGTGCATAACTCACCCTAGAAATACGAGTTTCATGTATTTGCCCAAAATAATATCTAGTAATTGGGTTGGGGTGTGTTTTTCTGGTGAATAGTATGTTGGGTTTGTTTCTTTGTTTGGGTCGGGGTTGTTAAGTTTCATATCTTTTAAAAATATAATGTAAAGTCTAGTATTATATGCTATAATTTGGTAGAAGTCAACCATGCGTGGTCATTTTGCAATCACCATGGTTCAGTCTGGTCTTTAGTGGTCATCAATGGCAGGCTGTCACCCTATAGCCTTGGGCTAATTTTGTATCAACTCTTTTGATATAAATCCCGATCTTACCTATATAAAAAAAACAATATATATTTTATTTCAAGTTTATGATTCTCTTTGTTTAAAAGTTAATTAATAGATAGAAAAATATTTCTAATGGTAATTTTTTTTACATATTTGAAAATCATATGTTGTCACCTATAGTGGGTTTTAATTTGGTCTAAAAATTCTAAAACAAAGTCAACAATATTGTTAAAGTTAGTTTTTTTTCTTATTATTTTCAAGGCATTTCTCTTGCAGGTTTGGGTTTCCAAGCCTAAAACAAAATAAAAATCATGGGTTTCAAATTTTAAATTCTATGAAATGTGTAGCCATTCTAAAAAATAATGTGTATATAATATAAACAAAAATGGGTACCCACTTTTTTGTGTACTAATTTTAAAATGGGCACCCATTTCTATTTAAAATGAGTACCCATTTTAAAAACCAAAATAGGTACCCATTCCATATAGGTAGGAGTTTAGGTTTGGGAGCTCGATCCTGAATGGGTACCTATTTTTATAAGATGGGTACCCATTCCTATCATGATTTTTTCTACTCGTGACACTTCCACTAAAAGTAGACTCATTATCTTTCTATCACCCTCTAGCTTATTTTATTGATAGGGTTCATGAAGAGGAGGAAAGTTGCTGAAAAATTAACACGACTCAAGGTCTAGCTTACCTTACCTCTAAGAGTCATAATAATAGCTAATGGAATGAATCATTTGGACTATCATACTCTATTTCTAAGTGATTTATACAAATCAAGATCACTTGGACTAGCATGTTCTATTGCTATGCAATCCAAATAATAGTGGCTAATCAAGTACATATTGCTAATCATAATTCACCATGTTCGTGCTTGAATTTGAAAAACACGTTAAAAGTGTGCATTTTCATATATGAATATAAATATATGTGTTTGCACATGTGATTGAAATATATTTTCATATCATATCATTCATCACATAGCATATCATGAAAAGATACTGAAAAAGAGTTAATGTATTGCATCCATCCATAGCATTACATCGCACATCATCACATAAGCATAGATAAAGTGCTTCCATACAATCATGGGTATGATGAACACATCATATTGAATCCGTATCCGCATAGTGTATATATATATAGATATATCAAAAAATGAATGTCATTGTACAATATATGAGTTAGTGTATGCATATCGATCATAAATACAATATCCATGAGGCTATAAAAAATGAGTACATGAATCTATATCTGTGCAAAGAATCAAGCAACAAATCAAAAAGTGTTTGTACAATCGAGCTAGCTTTGATGGTTGCTCCCCTCTCTGACCTATCTCTCTAGCCGATCCTCAGCCCTGGGCCGTGCATCACTCCTCTGAGATAGTCAGACTGTTTGAGCACATGTGAAACATCTCTATGATAATGCATCCTATAATAGGCTACCTTTGTCATAGCCTGGCAAAAATAGTCATGTCCTGTGTGGTCGTTGTCATCGCCTCCAACTACTAACGACGACCGATCTCTTGATCTCTCTCGACAGTCATGGCATGTACCTACTACCTCGCATGATCTCTCTCTGTTGTGATAGCCAAAACCTATCATTGTGCCTGATACCTCTCAGTAGTAATAGCCAAAATTTGTTGACAGGCCTAATCCTATTCACCTATAATGATCTACACCTATTGAATTTGTAAATCACGAGGATCCTTTGGTGGTGGCTGCACAGGCTATTGCTAAAAAGGAGGGTGATGTGAAGGATGTTGACCCACTAGTGGTGCCCTTGGAATCTACCCATCATGAGCATCCTGTCCCCTGCCTCTGCCTCTGCCTCTACCCACTCCCCTCCCTCTAGGTCTCCCTCATGGAGGAGCACCCATTGGATCTGTCAACCTATGAGGGGGTGTTAACCATGCATCATATGAAGACATCATCTGGGAATCCACCTATCCTTGGTCATATTCCCACGACTGTGCAACCAAATATCGAAAGCCCTCAACCACCTTAGGAGCTAGAATCATGGGTCCCCATGTGGGTACCTCTCGAGCTGATCTGGAAAAAATGACCCTGTATGCATCATCTAGCCTATCCTACGACTCTTCAAACTGTCAAGCCACCTTGACTGGAAGGTATCTCTCAATGATCGTATGCTCTTGACCCTACATGTATCAGGTCTATTGAGCGAAGAATAGTTGTTGCGCATCATTGTACCATGGTGGCATCTGAGGCTAGGGTCACCATCTGAATACTATCATATCATTGATGACCCTACACCAGTATGGAAGCCCAAGCTACACCTAGTGTGTCATAAGGTAATGGAACCTCTATACCTCCAAACCACGGGGTCATCTGACTCTACATCGACCATCTGAACAATTGGACGAAGCACACCAATGTGCTCCCAAGCCCAAATGTGTAGCAAGGTAACTCTGGTGCCAATCGCTCTTCCATCACAATAGGCAAAGTCATGCATATCATGATACAATGAGGCCAACATCTTTGACCCCCATGCAAAATGTGTCCTCCTATAGAGAATCCAATTCCATGCTAAGCCCCATCCTTCTTGTCTCCTCTACTCCATCGGTCTGGAGCAACCAAACCTAAAATGATGGTTGCAACTATCAATCTGAAGGTGGGCACTCGACCTCTATAAATCTCAAGGTCGATCTATGAGATGAATAAAATGATGTCCTCAATCTCCATCACCTCATGACATGCATCGTAACCGGTGTCGACATCATATATCACATGCTCACCATATATCCACAAACACAGTATCCACCATACATCCTCTAATGTCACTGTCACCTTTCTTGTCAGAAGGTGGAATGACGAAGTCTCACTGTGCCATCGCTTGCCAAGTGCGGTCATCATAGCCAAATGTGTCTAGACGATGGGCATATATGTGACGTACCACATGCCAATCTCACTCAGGTGCTCCTAGTGCAGCTTAGATAAATCACCAAGTCTCTTCAAAATTGTGGGACAATTCTCACGAGACATCAAGGGTGGAATGACCTCATGCACCCATGAAGCGCAAATGTAAAAAAAATAAAAAATTGAATTAGTTTGGAATTTTCAACTCCAAAATGACAATACCATTGCTATTTATAATAACATCGCTATATTTTAAATTCCAAATTGCAACGCCCAAAGGAATTCATTGCAAATCAGAAATCGCGTCGCCAGAAATACATGCATCATGATTTAAACTTTGGAAAACCTAACCCTAATTTTTAAATCGACAAGAGCGTCGCCATAAACATATGCGTCATAATTTAAAATTGGAAACCCTAATTCTAAATTGCGAACCGCGTCGCAATATACATATGCATCGCTAAAATTTAATTTAGTGTCATTGATTCTCAAATGGGCGTTGCCATATAGCGATGTCACCAAAGTTTAAATTTCAAAGTGCAATAAATGCATCAAAAATTCAAATTTCAAATCAAGTTTTAGATCACATACCGGTGGTCCTATGCTTGGAAGCCTTTGGTGCTCTCGAACTCGGTCAAAAATGTGTCGTGGAAGCTCTCGTCGCACCATTTCGTCAAAGGGTCAGAGCTCAAAATGCAAGAATCTCTCAGCTGCGAATGCACAAATGAATTGAAAGTGACCCTTCTTGGCTTATTTATACATCAAAAATAGGTTTTTTTCCCTAATTTAACCTTCAAGCTAGGGTTTATCACCATTTTCACCAATTTTGCCAATCTGAACCTTATTTTGCATCATTTTTTATGTTTTTGGTATGATTCTTGCATCCCGAAACCTTTTTAGACCCCTGGGGTAATTTTTCCCCTTTGTCGAGAAATCGACACAAAATTCAAAATTTCAGCCCGATTTCTTAAGGGGGTAGGGAATCAACTTAATCCTTTAGCAGCGGGGCATCAAAAATTAAAATAATTTTTTTTTTTGATTTAAGAGGCAGTTTAATTCGAAGAGCATCAGTCTTTGAATCGAAGCAACAAGTACCTCGCTTTGAATAGGGGTAAAATGTAGACACTAAAAAATGTCCTGAATGATATCATGCACTCGAATAAAATATACTAACATAATTTCCTCTTGAAACCCATCCTCTTTTTACTCAATTGATTAAATTAGCCTATCTATTTAATTAATTATGCCATTTGCATCTATTAACCTAATTCATCAAATCGGGTTAATTCACCCACTTTCACGCTAACATTTCATCTCATTAAATTAAATAAATCATAGTATTTAATTTAATTCCCTAATTCTTCCCATTAAATTAAATAACCCTAAGCTATTTAATTAAATTTCATTTCACCTCTTTCCCATTCATTAGATCATTTAATTTAATGAATATCACTTATTTCTTCTAATTCCCCTAATTGCATGATTAAACTTTGTTTAATTAGCAATTATCTAATTAATCCGATTCCTCCCACTTGCAAGGGAATATTCCCTCCCCTTTTGCACAATTAAACTTTGTTTTAATTAGAAAAATATCAATTTCCTCACCCATGAATATTCTAAAGAATATTCTTTCTCCTCCAATCATTTAAAAAAGAGAATATTCTCACTTAACTTCAAATGCAAGTTAGCTTGTGACTTCTTGGGAAAGTTAAGTTTTGACCTCTTGTACAGGTCAAAAGTGTGTTTGTTTTGAAGGAATGAGAACCCTTGATTAAATCTCATCTTGCATTCTCACCCGCTGATGAGAATCCATGATCAATGCCTCTAATTTCCTCCTTCCTTGACCATTGAATAAATTTTTTGATCTTAACCCTCCATTTATCATTTTCTTTCCTATAAATAGGTCACTATTTGGAGACAAATGGATCCATCTTTCAATTTGCAAACTCATGCTGTTGAAAACACTCACACTCACACTCATATTTTCCATATATTTAGCATATTTTAGATCTTTTTTTAGTTGCATAAAAGTTTAGCTTCCATTAATGGCTTCCATGCATCCATTTAGCTAATTAGAGAACTAGGGTTTGAATATTTTTAGTTTAAATCTCATTTAGATTAGCTTAGCAATTGCATATAATCATCTTTTAGCATAAAATCATGGTAGATTAACTCTTGCATCATAATTATTTTAGCATAAATCATGTTTTCATCCACATATCACAATGGTTTCATCGATGCTCTTCAATAGAATCAATTGAAACAAGCTCATTGATCACAAGATTGGGAAAGGGTCGTTGTTCCACATCAACATGACACCAATTCCAAAATGAGATAACGTTTAGATGGATTAGAGTAGACATTTTAATGCTTTCGTACTTTATAATGTTTAGTTTCAATAAATGTTTAGTTTAACTTTGATTTGAATGATCTTGTTTAAGATTGAGTAATAGTGGCATGAATATGCTTTGATTCTTCATGGATCAAGCGTAATCGGCCCATACTAATATCCTCGGTTGATATTCTAGTGCTAGGAGGGAAAACTGATCAAATTTAATAAATTTCTAGCTCGAATTCTGTTCATTTTGACTTTTGCAGGAAAGGGTGATGCCCAATTCAATTTCAGCGACGCCTTTGCAGGATGTCACCATATAGCAATGCTATCATCATTTCAAACTATGATGCTTATTAAATACACCGATGCTAATTAAACAAAAAATGATGCTAATATAATATAGAGGTATCGAAGATTTACAAACGACGATGCCTGATCAAATAGTGACGCTATCGTGCTCTCTGTTTTGTCCGCAAAGTGATGCCCTTGTTCACTAGAGCGACGCTATCATGAATAGCAATGCCCAACTTTGGTAAAAAGTTTAATGATTATTTTCTAGCATGTGTTTTGATTTTTTTTGAGTCATCAGAGTACTAACATGCCTCTAACATTGTTATGGTTTTTAGACTAATGCGGTTTTGCAGGATTGGACGATACAAAACTAAAGTGAAGAAGCATTCTCATCTTAAGATTTTATGACTGTAACAAGCCTTTGATTTTTTGTGGTAATTATAACCTAATTTCTTATGCTTTTTATTTTATTCTCTAGGACCTCACTAAATTTCATTTGGTTTTAAAAATGAACGCTCAAACGGGACTAAAATTGAACCCTCATCTCATCATTGTCTTTTGGGTTTAAAATTGAACAAGGCAACTTCACATTTCGTTTGGTGCATAAAATGAAGTCAGCTTAGCTTAGGGGTTAAAATTTACAATTGTTTGCCATGTTTTGTGGTTTACATCTTTGTTATTGAATGTGTATGCAATTCTCTTGCGCCACTTAGTGATCTTGAGAAACAAAAAAATTCCTTAACACTTTTGTGATCACCTGCATCTTTCAACTTGGATTAAAAATGAACCACTTAGTAGTGTAGGGAAAATTCATGGTGTGTGTTCTCTCCCTCTTTCATGTAAACTGGGATGATTGAACTACAAACGTACTTCCTTCCATTATTGTTTATCTTTAGAAGGGTTTTCCTCCCCACTTCGAAAGGAGGGAATGAACCAAGCGGTAATGAGATAAAGCTAAGATCTTCCAAGTTGCTATATAAAAATGTGTTTATGACTAAAGTCATAAAGCGGATATGTCATACCGAAAAGTGCCACCCCTTAAAATATCTTCTTAGGAAGAGACTGGGAGGCCTCTTGGTTGAAATAACCTTGAGCTAATCTTGTTGCGTGTATGGCCACCTTGAATGGAAGCCATTACAAACCATTGTTTATAATCTAAAATCCTTAACACTTGTTGGTGCAAGAACAATCGTTCTGAAGCCGCCCCACATTTGTACTTTTCATTTTTGAAATAGAAAAATCCTTAGGATCTTAGGATCTTCAAGATTTTGAGATTTGGTGGTCTCAATAAGTGCGTGTCGTGGAAGGGAGCCAGTGTCGCCAAATCTCTAGTTGTTCACAATGTCTTAATGTTTGGAGAAATTTGAGTAGGGACTCATTAAGTATATCCATTTCAACCTAGGATTGTAAATGATTGTGAGTCAGTTTAATATCCTGCTTGGATCCAAAACATTGAAAACAAACATTCACAATCTTAAAATTTCAAACACTTTGTCTTGAATATGGATACCTTTTGAAATAGCCTTGATATTAATGCTTGTCCCAAGGATTTCTATCCTTACAGATTTAAATATCTTGACTTATATCTCAATCTATATTTCCCAAAGTGAACATAAGCAACTATGTCTTCAACCTTATGATTTTCACAAAATGGACATTGTGAAATTTATTATGTTTTTGACATAGACATTTAGTTTGAAAACATAATCAAGACAAGTGTTTGTGGTAAAATCAACTCATTAAGCAAGATAAACTTGAACAATTGAACCGCACATGACCATTTGGTGACTGATCACGTCAGTTGAGCAACCCAACCTTACGCCCACTATCATACAAGGAAAACATTGCAAACATAGAGTCCAAAACCATTGAGTTATATTGTCAAAATCATTGAGTTCCATTATCCAAAGTCATTGAATTCTATTGTCAAAATCATTGAGTCCTATTTTACCCAAATCATTGAGTCCTTAGGGTTTGATCACTTTAGAGGTATAGCATGTTTCTCACTACCTTGGTCTTGGAAAACAAAGGTTCATTCTAGGTCAACATTGGGTCAAACATTTCATCCACCCCTTCATTTGAAAACTTCATCCTTCACCTATCTTTGCAAAAATTTCGAATACACCAACACTTTTGGACTTAGACATCTATCAAACCAACCCCTAACATAGTTAATTTGTATGTGAAATGAATCCTTTTCCATGCATTTGGTTAAGTTACTTATCATCTTTGAACTAATTTATCTTGAAGGTCATGAGTCTACCCTAAATATTTCCAAGTTCATAAACATACTTTATCAAACATCAAACATCAAAATATTAAGCCAAAAGTGTTGTCCCCAAAACGTTTGTAATGATCACTTTCCATATCAATCACCTTTTTCATCTCCCATTGCCACCATTGGTCCAAAAAAACTTAAAAGTTCACTTTGGAAACAAGGTCAAAACACAAGAAAAACATGGGATGTAAACTTGATTCATACATCATGAGTGATCTAAATCAACCAAACTATCAAAGCCTTAGAATGCTAATTGATTATCAAAGCTCTCATTTATACAATTCACATATGGGATCATTATATCTTACAAACCTTAATGCTACAACAAATGTGAGTATGCCCAATATAAATTTTGGAACACCTTCCCCTATGGTTGATTTAAATCAAAGTCAAAACCTAGAAATCTATCAACCAAACGATCAATACATGAGTCTTCAACAAAAGAACATTATCCCATCAAATAAATACATGCCAAATGTGAATATACCAAATAAAAACTTACCAAACATGAACATATGGTGAACTATGGGATAGATATGTTTGTAAATCACACAAATGTTGTTCAAAATCCAAACAATATGTTGACAACTCGATATATTGATCCAAATCAAGGTAACACCATGCATAATCAAGGTTACCTAAATAAAAGCTATGCATTTCCCAACCCCAAAAATGTTTAATTCCAACCTATGATGCTGTAGACATGGAAAATGTACAAGTTCGTTTTGGCACACCTGATTCTGTTTACTAACAAACGTTTCCTCTCAAATCAAATTCTCAACATTTCATCACTTTCTATCATTTAATTCAATAAATCACTATTTATTGGATTAAGTCTATCACCTCCTTTGATTAAATTAATCAGTTTAATTTAATTAACCCTACATTGCTGTTTAATTAAATAAATCATTTTATTTGATTAAAATCTCTAAAGTCTTCTCATTAAATAAATTAAACCTTATTTGATTTAATCTAACACATTCCTTTTTTATTAAATAAATCAAATCATTTATTTAATGAATCATTTCCTCTCAATTTCTGACTTAAATCAATTCATAAATCTAAGTCTAAATTGTCACATCACCTAATTCTCCTTTAAATTAATCAAAACATTGATTAAGTTAACCCTTCTCACTAAAATTCTCTAGAGAATGCAAGTTTCACAATAAATCAATTACTTTGATTTATTAATTCCTCTATTTTCCTTCACAAAGCATCAAAAGGGAATATTCCTTATTTGAATTCAAAAAGGCCAAGTGGACTTGGTCCTTCCAACAAGGCATTCAATGCCTCTTACATGTCCTTGGCCTTGAGCCAAGTGACATTAACTTCATTTCCTTTCCCTCTTCAACATGTCATTTCTCAAATTTGAAATGCCACCTAAATGTATTTATTGGCACATTGGCCAAAACTTGCACATTCCTCATCCAATCACATTTGGACAAGTGGCACAATGCCATTGGACTATCTTTTGTCCCACATTGCTTATTTCCACTATCTTTTCCAAGATTTGAATCTATAAATTGGAGACTCTTCTCCTCAATCTTCATCCACAACTCATATGCAAAGTTACTTTCTTCAAGCAGGAACTAATTTTGCTCTTTTCATCCATACATTCCTATCATTGTCACATTTGCATCAAGGTTATGCTCAAATCTCTTTGGAGATTTGACCATTTCTTCAATCCACATTGCAACCATAGGAATTGGGAAAGGGCCAATTGCAACACATCATTGGCACCAATTCCCCCATAAGATCTTTAACTTATTAGCTTAATTAGGATTTAGTTCAAGTTTCTTGCTTTATGTTCTTCACTTTCCTAATTTTAGTTTAATAGGTGGATTTCATGGGGAATCCTTCAAATCTTTACATGCATTTTGATCTAACACTAACAATGTTTTTCGTCTTTGTGCATTTGCAGGTTTAGGGGTTCACATTTTGGTGCTAGAAGGAGGGCAACCTCACATTTAACATGTTTTTCTTTCAAAATTCTGTGGTTTTTTCACTTTTTTGTTCATATACAGGAAACTGCACCGTGGACCAGACACGCGGCGCTGTATTGCACCGCAGACTCATATGCAGCACTGTATTGCACCGCATCTACAGAAGCTCGCGACACCATATAGCACCGCAATTGCCTCCCACGCTTCAAATTTGAAAATTTGCTGAACATTGCCGCTTCCAAACTCCACCGCGTGTAAAACTCCGCCGCACCTGCGGTCTCTATTTCTGCAGAGCACCGCATACAGTCGACCGCGCGGTGCTATATAGTACCACCTATGTTTTTAAGAAGCACCGCAGCCGCTAAACAACACCACACTTGATAAACTCTACCACGGGAACAGTCTGGTTTTAAAATTTGGATAAATTTTTAAACTCTTTAGCATTAACTTGGTTTGTTGTATTTTTTGCTCTCTGTTTTCTGTTATTTTGCAGGATGGAAGCAAAAGGAGAAGTTCATCATGATGTTATCTTCACAACCCCAAAGTGTTTCTAAACACTAAAAGTGTTCGTTAACACTCCTTGAGAAAATTTGTTAAAATCTTTTGCCTTAGGAAAACTAATTTTACTTTGGGCTTTAAAAAGAACAATCAAATTTCTTTTATGATATCATGTTTATTTTGTGCAAAGTGTTTCTAAACACTTAAGTGTTCTTCAACACTTTTCATGAAACTTGTTAAAATCTTTGACCTTAGAATACTAAATTTTCATTGGGATCTAAAAAGAACAATCAAAATTTGTTTTTCTAAAGTTGCCAAGGGGCTAAAAATAACTTTAGGCAAACACACTAGATTTTGTTTGAAGGATAATAATTGAACAAGGAAAATTCACACTTCTATTTGGTGCTTAAAAAAAGTCATTATTGCTTTGAGGATTAAAATGAACAAGTGTCTTTTATGTTTTGCAAACTTTTTCACAAATGAACATCATTAAAATGTGTATGCGCTTCTCTCGCGCTTTATAGCGATCTTGAGAATCAAAAGCATTTTTGTGATATTAAATTGTCAAAAAGATTGCCTCCACATTTCGATTTGGGCACTTAAAATTGAACAAAGCATGCGAGTGTGAGCATGACATATTGTGGAGGTTTTCCCCTTTGTTTTTCAACAAAGGTTGTGTAAATGACATGATATGTTAGCTCGCTATTGTTTATCTTAGAGGGCCTGCCTTGTGGGAAAAAGTAATCACCCAAGGGAATGACCCAACAAGGAACACGCTAAAGCCAAGAAACTTCCACCCGGGATATAAGTGTGGATATTGGAACAAAGGCCAATATCACGAGGATTATTCCGACGAGATGGACATCAATGGAATCTCGCCAATGTTGGATAATCCCCCATGAACGGAATGCCCAAATTAGAACCCCTTGTTTAGAAAAAGGCCAAAACCTTGTCTATCTTGTTGGTGCAAAAGGTTATGTCCTTTGAAGCCACCCCATGTAACATGCGGTCTTGTTGTGGAAATGGAAAGTATGCCATGGGAGATTCATGGGTACTAATGCTTGGCTGACCCAAATAAGTGAGTGTCGTGGAGGGGAACCAGTGTGGTCAAGCATTTAGCCATTCGCACAAGATATGCGCAGTTGGATTTATCCAAGTGGGAACCCAACAAGATATTGCCTCATCATCCTAGGAGTGTAAAAAGTGCTTGGAAAAGAGAACACATTGCTTGATCTTGAAAACATTTGAAAAATGAACATACACAAAAAACTTTGAAATTTCAAACACCTTGTGAGAAACAAATACCTATTGACGAACTTAGACACTCTTGCTTTCCTTAGGAATCATATTCCTAGAGGTTTCTAAGTGCACAAGTTCTACCATCATTTGTTTTCGATAAGGATAAACATAAGGAACTTTTGCCCTATTTTCCTCGATTTCCACACAAAGGACCTTGTGGGATGAGAAAGAAAATGGGACACTAGACATATAGTTTGGGAACCTAAGCAAGCAAGTGTCTTGGATAAAAAGAACCTCATTTAACCAAGATAAAGAGACAAATTGAATTACACATGTGTTATTTCCAATGATTTCCCGCAAGATTAAAATCCCAAAGCCAAAGTTCAAGAAAGTGAGTCTAAAAATCCGAGAGCAACGCCTTGAAATGCTCTTTGAAGTAAGGGAGAGACTTGTATACAATTTCTACAAAAAATCCTCAAGGAACAATCCCGCCTTGTATGCATTTTATTGCCAACAAAATCCCGAACTTTTTCAAAGGTTTGCATTTCTCCCATAGGAAGTCTAACATGTTCTTCAATACCGAGGTTTTGTAGAAAGAGTCACATCTAGGTTAAGGTTCAAGATCAAAGTTGTCATTCCCATTCATTTCTCCATCAAATCAAGTCTCATCTCACCATCGAACCTTTTGGGAACTCTAGAAAAAATCATCATGCTAAACTTAGAGGGCTAAATTAACATCATCATATCTTGGCTTAACACACTTAGCCAACATAGTCTTAACCATTGGACAAAATTTCTTTGAGATAACACAACTTCTTAAAGTCTATTAGTTCTCAAACACATTGGCATAACACACTTTGTCAATCCATCCATTTGTGCAAGTTTCCTTAGGATAACACAACTTCCTAGGGAAAACAACTTCACAAAAATTTTGTTTGACTTAACGCATCTAGTCAAATTATCATGATCAATCAAATTGAAAGCCCTTACAAGTTTAGCACATACCTTCAAAAGTTCTTCAAAAAGGTTTCACTCACTCAACCCATCCATTTAACCCATCACCATTATCACCATCTTTGATCTTTTAGCTTCCCTAGTTCTTCTCTTTTGGACCTAAACGATTAGGATCGAAAAGATCCCTATTTTTTATGGTCCAAACAAGATCTCAACACAAGAAGGACATGGAAAATATCAGAGAAATATCAGCTTCTATGGACATGAGTCATTCAAACACCGAAGTGAACCTAGTTGGATCAAGCAATCCCCCAAGGAACTCTCCCTTATCATCACATAATCCTCAACAGGAGAGTCATCAAGAGGATGACACAAATGAAGACATGGGGATGACACCAAATGAAATCATGGAAATGGTTCAAAATCTAGAGAACCACAAAATTTTTAGTGCTATGTTCAAATACCTAAATATGATAGAAAGAGGAGGGGTCATGCCCCCTCCTGACCTTAACACAAGCACTAGTACAGATGCGTCCCCATTGTCAAACATCAATCAAGAAGTACCTTGCACTGCATCAGTCATCACACCAACCTCCTCGAATGTGAACAAGGGGAGTACCATGTTCCAGGAATTGCAAAAACACCACCTTGTGGCTAATAAAGAAGCAATCATCACCCCCATGCTAGCTACATCTATTCTGGAAAACCCATCTCACCCGTACGTCCCACTCACATTTCATAATCCTGCTGGTTCATCCTCGTTTCATGCCTCACTAGCCTATCAATTGAACATACCAACTGCTCCACCGCATGAGGAAGCTGGTTTTTTTGGAATGATGGAAGCTATCAATCCTTTCTCCTTCCAAAGTGGTGCATCATCCCTTCCCTCGCTTCCTTTCGCATCCGCATCACCTCTCGGAATAGGTCTTCCACCTTTACACATCAAAATTTTTGCCAATCCAAGCAATCCAACCACAACTTTGAACCCGCTTCGTTTGCCCATATCTTCGCAACAAATCGCAACTATTCCTGTCACCACGGTTAATGCATCTATTGGTCCTCAAGTCTCCCAAAGCATGCCTCCTCAAGGACCAATCGTCTCGACCACCCCTCCAATGACCCAAATCACAATCACCACCACAATCCCTCCACCCACCATGACAGTTGGCATGATTCCTGCTCCACCACCAATCCCACCGAAAGCCAACACAAAAAATTCATTCACCACTCTAATCCAAACCTTCCAAAGGCCAACCAACAAAGAGTACTCCAGAAAAAGCAACAAGCCCAAGCGTAAGCTCAAGCTCAAGACCAAGCCCAAGTGCAAGCTCAAGCCCAAGCCCAAGCGCAAGCTCAAGCTCAAGTGCAAGCTGAAGCCCAAGCACAAGCTCAAGGTCAAGCACAAGCACAAGCTCAAGCTCAAGCTCAAGCCCAAGCCCAAGCTCAAGCTCAAGCCCAAGTTCAAGCACAAGCTGAATACCAAGCGTAATTGCAAGCGATCCACCTACAAGCCTACCAACAAGCCTTGCAAGAATTTCAGGCACAATACCAAGCTAAACAACAAGCTTTGTTGGTGCAACAACAACACAACCAACAACAAGCTTTTTTGGTGCAACAACAACTAGACCAACAACAAGTTTTACTAGCCCAACAGTAGATTGACCAACAACAAGCTTCATGGGAACAACAATAGATGGAGCAAAAACAAGCATTGTTGGAACAACAGCATCAAGATCAACAACATGCGTTGTTGGCACAAATGCAGGCTTACCAACAAGCCTTGAATGTACAGCCGAGCTTGCAGCAAATGCCCACTAGTACTCCTCCCATCACGCGCACTCCCCAAACGCCTTATAACTCATTCATCCCACCCCCCGATCCAAGCAAGGATGTCGCAACACAAATCAAACTGCTCTCACAGGAAGTGTTGGACTTGCAAGTAGGAAAAACCATAAGGACACCAGGCAACTTGTGCCCTTATCCATTCGATAGAAGTCTCACCATGGTACCATTCCCAAAGGGATTCAAGATCCCCAAATTTGATAAATACAATGGAACGGGCAACCCTGAAAACCACATCAAGGAATTTCAGGTGCATTGCATGGAAGTCACATATGATGACACGTATCTAATGCGACATTTCCCCTGAAGCCTGACTGGTCCAGCTATGGAATGGTTTTCTTGCCTACCCACGGGCATTAAAATATTCGAGGAAATAGTGGAGGCTTTCCTTAAAAAATATGCTTTCAATATGGGCGTGGATGTCAGTTTGGAAGAACTATCTGCACTTAAACAAAGAAAAGGAGAGTTATTCACATCCTTCTTGCAAAGATGGTGATCCAAGGCCAATAAGAGCAAGTGGACCATGCCAGAAGAACAACAAGTCTGCACCATCATAGCCAATCTAGATGAAAACTTGGCGTTCTACTTAAAAATGCAGTGCATCACATTGTATGACCAACTGATTCCAAAGGCGCTCAACATCGAAAGAGCCCTTACTGCGCGAGGAGGTGCACCAACATTCACTTCACCGTAGGATAACTGCCTGTCTAAAAACTACAATGATAAACCTCGAACATAGTCGAGAAATAAAAATATCACAAACAATGGCGTGGTCGACACTAAGGTAGTCATCAGTGCTCCTAAGCAAAATACCCAAAACCATCATCAAACACAAAATCATAATCACAACAATGTGTAGACTAATGTGGTAGTAGCACAGTCACAACCACCTTCCACCAATCAAGTCAACAATGTGGGTAATCAAGGAGGACCACCTCCTCGCAACAAGTTTCCCCCCAAGAGGAATTTCACAGCCCTTGGCGAATCAATTGAGTCTATCATGAAGAAACTGGTCAAAGAGAATCTAATCAAGATCTCTAACTCCGAGCAATACACGGAGCCCATGACGAAACCACCGTGGTATAATGAGAATCTCCTTTGTGACTTCCACAAAGTCAAAGGACACACCACTGCCAATTGTATGAGACTCAAAAATATCATCCAAGACCTCATCAAGGATAAGGTTATCAACATCAAGAAGCCAATCGGAAACCAAGACCTAAAGATATACACGAATCCAATGCCAAACCATAGCCAAGGGAACTATCAGGGAAATAACCAAGGGTATAATAAGGGAAAACAAAAGTATGCTAGTGCAAATCTAGTATACGAGGAGATAGTTGGATGCATTGATGAAATGGTCACTGTTATAAATATCAAGGGAGCCAACAATGACTGTGGAGTCACCACACGAGGCGGAAAGGTTACCATCGTCGGGGCATCTGCTAAGACCCCCATTGCTAATACAAAGGCCATCCCCTATGATTACAATGTTATTGACTAGTTGAAAAGAACACCTACCCAGATCTCCATCATGGAATCGCTAAAAATCTTCGTCGCCCATAGACAGATCCTTGATGAAGCACTAGCTACATCTACTGTTGCTGCCACCCTTGACATAGAGCAATTTTAGGCTATGGTGGGTAACATCATTACCCCAAACCTCATTAAATTTTCGGATCAAGATTTCCCTCTGTAGCCATCTTATAACTGCGCACTCCATTGCCAAGTGCTCATCCATAAAAAGAAAGTCAAACAAGTCTTGGTAGATGGTGGTGCAGGTCTTAATATTTGTTCGTTAAAACTTATAAAGAAATTGGGATTCGCGGAGGATTCCATCAATAAGAACAAAAGCATCACAATAAGAGCGTATGATGACCAAGAAAGAGTGTCTCAAGGCACCATCAAGATCCCCATCCAAGTGAGGCCGACAACTACGGAAACCACCTGTCAAGTCCTCGACCTTGACATATCGTACAACATCCTCCTAGGATGCCCATGGATACATAGAATGAAGGCAGTAGCCTCAACCTATCACCAATGCATTAAGTTCTCATATTAGAATGAAGAGGTCACTATACATGGGGATCCCAAACCTTTCACCTATTGCAAAAAATTGGAAGCCAAGTTTTACAAGATCCCTCAAGTACCCAAAAATGATGAAGGACCATCCACTTCATACATAGACCCAGCTAATCTCGCCTCCACTTTTGCGACAAAGAGACTCGCCATCCTCGACACATCCAAGATTAAGAACATGATACAGGACAATGGATACGGTTATTATAGAATGAAGAGAAATTCTTTTGTTGTAGGAGAATTACCACAATCTCCTAGGTCACATGGGCAACCACAGTTAATTCAAACACTTGTTCACACTAGAACGGAACCCTCTGGATTCCACCGTTGGGGGGATCTCAATCGGGAGAATGTGGATGAGGAGGACATCACAAACACTCTGTACCAAGATGAAAGACCGACTCCCACCCTACGCATAGAGGAAACAAATAGAGGGTTACAAATGATGTTTGGTATGGGCTATAACAAGAATGAAAGCCTAGGAAGAAACAGTGATGGACGGTTGGAGCCCATCATTGTGGAAAGAAGAATGTGAAACATTGGCCTCGATTATACTCCTCTGAGTATAACCATATGTGGCAGAAGTACTCCCAGAAGAGCAGTCCAGTCCTCTGCTCAGGTAACAACAACCACTCCTAGACTACCCGTTTGCTTAGGTATCCCACTCGATAATTACACCTTTGACATCACTGATGTTTGTGCTAGTAGTGACGATGACGATACCATAGCAGGTCTCCCTAGGATTTTCGAAGATTCCACCTTATTAATGATTAGTGCCTCACCCACTAAGCCAATCCAACGAACCCACCAAATCCACCTAATGTACCCCCAACTCATTGATCATGACCAATGAGGACCATCGATTCTAGACTCATTCGAAAACGATGAGGCTCTCCCATAATTCATGGGACTAAGGGATACAGTTCCGTGCAAAGATCATAAGGCTGGATTCAACATCACACTGAACACACAAGCATACTATGGGGAGACGATTGAGTCCTTCAGTCGCAAAAGAAAAATATCGAGAATAAGCTTAGATTTATTGAGTGAAAACCATACTGTGGTGCTCTCTAATCATAAAATAGTAAAAATAAAGGACACATCCGATGGTGAAAACCTCCCCGAGGCACCATAGGATGAAGGATTCAATCTCCCCCCTACTACTCTACATCAGGAGAAGTTAGCAGTATTGGCAGAACAATGCAACCCTATCAACCTAGGAACAGAAACAGAGCCGCAAATCACATTCTATGCCCAAACACTTCAAACAAAGGAACAAGAACTATTGGTAGCATTCCTAGAGGAGAGAAAGGTAAATTTTGCGTGGACCTATGTAGACATGCCAGACTTGGACCCTGAAGTAGTAGTTCATCATTTGGCCATTTACCCCGGAGCAAAACCAGTCAGACAAAAGCTAAGGAAGATGCATCCACAGATAGCCTTGCTCGTAAAGATTGAGCTGCAGAAAATTCTGGATGTTGGCTTCATACGCCCGATCGACTATCTAGAATGGGTATCAAATCTTGTACCGGTCTCAAAACCGAAAGGGGGCATCCGCATCTGCATTGATTTTAGAGACCTAAACAAAGCATGTCCCAAGGATGACTTTCCACTACCCAACATTGACATGATAGTGGATATGACGGCCGAACATGAGATGCTATCCCTTATGGATGGCTTCTCGGGGTATAACCAGATAATGATAGCAAAGGAAGACCAACATAAGACGGCCTTTACATGTCCTTGGGGCACCTACTGCTGGAACGTGATGCCATTTGGGTTGAAAAATGCAGGAGCTACATACCAAAGAGCCATGACATTAATCTTCCATGACATGATCCATAAAACAGTCGAAGATTATGTGGACGACATACTAGCTAAATCAAAGAAGAGACAAGGCCATGTAGCAACTCTAATTGCTATCTTTGACAGGCTCGAACAATATAAGGTTAGACTCAACCCAAAGAAGTGTGTCTTTGGGGTACAATCAGGAAAGCTGCTAGGATACATAGTTTCAATGAGAGGAATAGAGGTGGACCCTACAAAGGTAAAAGCAATCCTTGAGATGAAAGTGCCAAGAACATTAAAGCAACTAAGAGGATTGCAAGGTAGACTCCAGTCCATCTAAAGATTCATAGCACAACTGGCAAATAAGCAGATTGCTTATTCACACCTACTTCACAAGGGAGTAGCTTTCAGATGGGATGACAAATGCGAGCAAGCATTCAATAAAATAAAAGAATATCTACTTACACCACCTGTGTTGATGCCACCAATTGTCGGGAAGCCTTTAATCCTATACATCTCAGCAACAACAGCCACCCTGGGGGTCCTTTTAGCCCAACATGATGAAAATGGAACAGAGCGGGCTATCTACTACATTAGCAAAACAATGGTGGGACACGAGCTCAATTACACATTAATAGAAAAGGCTTGCTTAGCACTGGTATTTTCAGCTCAGAAATTCAGACACTACATGCTAGCTCACCAAATCAAATTGATTGCCAAGATAGACCCTCTAAAATACCTACTGTCAAAAGCAACGCTTACAGGTAGAATGGCTAAGTGGGTAATGATATTGTCTGAACATGATATTGAGTATGTGGAACGAAAAGCCATAAAAGGACAAGTCATTGCGGATCAGCTAGCAGAAGTGCCCCTCTACACAGATAACCCACTCATGTCATAATTCCCAAATGAGTCCCTTTTTAACCTTGGTGCAACATACCACTGGAAATTATACTTTGATGGCTCCCACACACAACATGGATCAAGAGCTGGTGTGTTCTTCATCACACCACAAGGAGACTGCATACCTAGATCATACAAGCTGGCATTCCCCTATACCAATAATATAGCAGAATACGAGGCCCTAACCATAGGTCTCAAGATTGCAGCACAATGGTGAATCATGGAGCTAAAAGTCTATGGGGACTCGTAACTTATCATCAATCAAGTCAATGGTGAATACCAAACCAAGGATGATAAGCTCACACCATACAAAAAGGTGGTAGAAAGCCTAAAAGAATCATTCATTGAAATCACCTTCGAGCAGATACCAAGGACAAACAACAGAGTAGCCGATGCAATGGCGACAATTGAATCCTTACTAGACATCCCTCACAACGTCTCAAAACATGAATTCCTTGTAGAATAGCTTCTCATACCCACATTTGAGGTATAGGAGTCAGAATACGTGTGTGAACTCGTTGGTCCTGGTGATCTTTGGTATCATGATATATACACCTACCTAAAGTTAGGAATCCTCCCCGTTGACGTCACTCCGAACCTAAAATGCACTTTTATCAAAAATTCTTCACGATTTGTCATCCTAGGAGAAACCCTCTTCTGAAGAAGTGTCGATGGAACCTTGCTACATTGTTTAAAACCTGAGGCTATGACTGCTCTATTTGAGGTACACAATGGCATGTGTGGGTCACACTAGAGTGGTATGACCTTGGCTAAAAAGTTGCTGAGAATTGGGTACTACTAGCTGACAATGGAGAGAGAGGCACATAACTTTGTAAAAAAATTCCTACAATGCCAACAACGTGGAGACCTTATTCATGTCATGCACCAGCTCAAGAAATGCATCCCATTGTTACACCTTGGCCCTTTTCATATTGGGGGCTTGATCTCACTGGTAAAATATCGCCCACCTCATCCAATGGTCACAAGTTCATCATCATTGCCACTGAATATTTCACCAAATGGGTCGAAGCAATTCCCATGACCTACATCACGGGAAAACAAATATCCAAGTTCATCCTGAAATACCTCATTTGCCGATAGGGTGTTCCCAAATCCATTATCTTTGATAATGGGATGCCCTTCAAAAATCAGGATCTCCATGACTTGTGTGAAAAATTCAAAATCCAACACCATTTTCCCACTCCATACTATCCACAAGGCAATGGCCAAGCAGAAGCTATAAATAAAACCATTCTGAAAATCCTCAAGAAAATAGTCAATGACTCTGGTCGTGACTGGCATCTGTAGCTAAATCCTGCCTTATGGGCCTACCGCACTAGCATCCACACCCCAATAGGCGCCACCCCATTCTCTCTGGTCTACGAATCAGAAGCCATCCTCCCTATTGAGATCGAGCTCCCGTCACTATGGATATCATTGCAAAACCTCATCATGGATGAGGAATACAGGGTTACAAGACTGAATGAGTTGGAATTACTAGATGAAAGGTGCATGGATGCCCTTAATCATCTACAAGTGTACTAGAATCGCCTGAAACATAGCTACAACAAGAAGATCAAACAACGTACTTTCCAAGTTGGTGACCTCGTACTAAAAGAAAACCAAAAGAATGTGCCAAACTCAGATACAAAGGGAAAGTTTGAGCCTAATTAGCTGGGACCCTTTGTTATCATGACAAGTTACAAATCAGGGGCATATCAGTTATCGACACCAGAGGGCGAGCCACTGTAGGAGCCCATGAATAGCTTCACCTCAAAAAGTTTTATGCCTAAATATTGCAAGGTATAGAACCAAAAAATACAAAAACAATCAGAGAAGTCCTGAAAAAATGGTTACCTTGATGAAAACCTGGCAAACAGGCGTCTTGGCGACAACAAAAAAAATCAAAAAATGCAAAAAAATAGTAAAGAGAAAAAATTCGTCCTATAGTGAAAACCACTTCGGTGGCGCTTTGGGCAAGCACCTTGGCGAAAACCTGGCAAATAGGCACCAAGTGTAAATAAAGCACCCCCCCCCCATCTACTAGGATCTGCACGACTCATTCCATCGTATCTCAAAACATCCATCCACCCATCCGCTCGCATCCATACCATAGCTTGCGCTGGTGTCCATACCATATTCCACTAGGGAACTACTTGGCATTCCTAAGGTCAGTCTGTCTCGCCTTTATCGAAGTAGTCTATCACACCACATTGGGGGCACGTTCTCACAAGCATCGGATCGAATTCATGTATATTCTCGTGATCTTTGTCAAAACATTTGAAAAAATAAAAAACATTCAAAAAACCATGCAAAAAATCCAAAAACATGTCGAAATATCGAAAAATCTTCAAAATTTCATCATCATTAAGTCTTGTCAATATTTCACCATGTTGAACTACATCATCTCTAAGCTTGAACATAGGCAAGGTTGACCTTTGATAATCCCCTGAGACAGTTAGAGTCAATCCTTAGGCGTCTGTTGCATTGGCAATCTGTTTGCCCATCTAGTCTGCATCTTAAGTCAGTCCTTTAAGCAATAAAGTGGCAATCTGCTTGTCCATCTTGTCATCAAGTCAGTCCATCGTTAGTTGAACTACGTGGTCTCTGCGTATATAACGTAGGCAAAGCTCATATATGGATCAGCTCCCGAGACCCCTATGATAGGTCTTTAAGTTAGTCTGTTTGTCCTAAATCTTGAAAATACCAAAAACATTGAAAAATATTGAATATACCAAAAACATTTGTAAAACATCTCAAAATTCCAAAAAATAGCCTCAAAACATTTGAAAAATCCAAAATGGTGCACTCGTCTCATCCCGCTTTCACCCGCAATAAACATTGCTCATAATAAAGTCAATCATCGCTTTCACCCTTTGGTGAGTCAGTCATAAGCAAATTTAGTAGGTTCCAAAGTGAACACCTAATCGTCAGAGTCTTGAAAGTCTAAGTCAGTAAGCAATCAAGTTGGTCAACTCGAAGTATCAATAGCTTATCACCCAATCAGTCCTATCAAAACCCTGACCACAACATGTCCTAGGATGAAGCTTTCCTGTGATGGACATAAGCATCAGGTTACCCCTCATAGTAGTGTAGCCTTGGCTAGTGGTATGAAGAACATTAGCTTGTTTGTTTGCTTTATCTTGGTCTTGTTTAGACTTATCTTATTTTGCGCTCATTCCAAGGACCTCTCTATGATGCCTAAACAAAATAGGTTTAGAGAGAAAGGAATGGGGCAACGATCGTTATCTTTTTATCTGCTATGATTGTGGGATACACTTGTAAAATAACTTAGTTATACATGTTTCGTTTGGTTTGTAGGAAGGATATTTTAGGTATCTTGTTGACCACATAGGAAAGCTCGCTTTTCTGTGTTTTGGTCCGAGATGTTTAGAATGTTTGAACTACATCTTGAATAAAATATGTAAGTTAAGTGTGAACAAGAATACTCCTATCTGATTTTCAAGTCAAAGTCCATCACACTAGGTACCACGCCATCCTGGTCCTTTATACCTTGATGCATCGTACCTATGTGTATTATCAAACATAACACAATTGACCCTTTGAAAATCCCAGTTCCTAGCAATGCAAATCACCATCTCCACTTTCACTAATTCATTAATTATGTGTTTCTTCTACCTTCTTTCCACACTAACATGATATTATAACAGTAATAAAAAACATCGCCCATGCATACATCCTGCATCCACTAGATCGTCAACATCAGAAGAGCATTGCATCATATCAATATCTTTAAGTTATGAGGAATAATATAAATTTGTTATTCTAAGCATCTTAAAGACATCATTACATCATACATTATCATTTGCAACCATTACCATTTACATCCATTACCGTCATTAATATGCATTACAACATTAAAACACATAAAATACAAAAAGAAATGCATTCATTACATACACTGCATTACATAAAGCATAAAGATAGAAACATCTTATAAACATCACATATTTGCATCCGCATATTACACATGTACATCATAAAAGGGTGAATCATCTCATGTATATCATAAAAAAATCACTGTTATGATACAAAATCGGATCAGGTGTCCATGGGATACATAATACAATAAGGCCAAAATACTGCAACCTGTATATAAAAAATGAAGCAAAACTATAAGTGATCAAAAGGATGGTGGGCCCTGCTGGTTGCTACCCTTCCCATCCTGTCTCTCACCGTGTGCCTCTATTGGTCGCCTCCTTATCTGCTAGGAAAAGTCTGGCACCCTGTGGTCTGATGGCACTACCTATCGATAATGATGCCGATAGTACTCGACCTCTCTGATGGCTTCTCTGTAATCCCAGATCTCGACTGATCGAGCCCGAGATGAGGATGTTGCACTCTCTAGCTGTCTCTGTCGGCCTATCTCCTGATCCCTCTCGGATCGTGCCTGGTCTCTCTCCATAGTCAGAGCCTGTACCTGCCCCTGCAACTGCTGAATCAACACATCCCAGTGATCAGGCTGCCCTACTGGCTGCTGTGCTGGCTGTCCTACCAATTGTCCTGACGGTTGCCCTGCTAGCTGCTATGTTGGCTGCTCTACTGGCTGCCCTACTAGTTTCTGTGCTGGCTATTGCTACTGCCCACCTTTGCCCCACCCTCTACTTGCTACCCGACCCCTGCATCTGCGTCATGGGACAACTGCGCCTGAAACTGTCAATTTGAGTGGAGGTCTAAACCAGGCCTTGTAAGCTGGAGCGACCCCTGCATCTACTGGCCCCTGATCATATGGCCATGGTCGGGCCACTAACTGCCTAAATGAGGACACCGCCTCAGCTATCGGGATGGGCTGGCCCCATGCTATCTCCCTAGTTGTACGTGCAAAAATGGCCACATACTGGTCATCGGGCCTGTCCTGTACCTCCCCAAACTGACGAGCAACCCTGTCTGGAAGGTACCTCTTGATCATGGTGTGCTCTCAGCCCTGCATCATCCTGTCCTGTCGAGCGAAGAAGAGCTACTAGAAATCATCTACCCACAGACCAACATCCATCCACAGTATCCAAATGAACTCTCTCATCTCATCGAGAACTCGCCGCTAGTGTGGAATACCACTTGCACCAGTGAATGAAAAGTGCATCAATGCCCCACCGTATCGCCAAACGAGGGGATCATCTGTCTCCAAAGGAACTGGTGTGATGTCTGGACAAAGCACTGAGATCCTCTCCCATCCCCACACGTGCAGTAAGGTGCCTCCTGCCCCAATGGACCTGCTATCTAAGTAGACAAACTCATGAAGATCCCTATAGAGGGATGCCAGTAGTACCGGTCCCCAAGCAAAGCACTCCCTATGATGAACCATCTAATCCCATGCAAGTCCCCATCCTGGACTGAAATATCGGCTCTTCCGATCAGGTACTACAAGGCTTGAGATAATAGCAACAATAATCAGTCGGTACGTGTGCACGCGGTCACGATACAGCTCCAGGTCAATCTGACCATCGTAAAACTGAATAACATCCATCTGCATCACCCCGTAACGGGCCTCTCTGCCAGCATTTGGATCATAGATGACTCGGGTCCCATGAATGGGCAATCAAAGGATGCGCCATACATCCTCAAGGGTAATAGTGGCCTCGCCAGTAGGAAGATGGAAGGAGGAGGTCTCACTGTGCCATCGCTTCGCCAAAGCCGTAAGCATGCCTAGGTGAGCCTGAGCAGGAGGGGCGTACGCAATGTACCAGAGACCAATGGCACCAAGGTGCTCTTGGACCAGCTCAGGTATAGCCCCTAATCTACTTAGCACTGGCCATCGATGCTCTCGTAAATAAAGTACACCAGGCTCCTCCTGCACAGGGAAGGCCGTCGCGTCAGAAAAAAATAAAGTTTCAAATTCAAAATTTGCCTTAACTTTCAAATGCGACGTTGTTTGCGGGTGCGACACAGTTTGGAAAGTTCCAAACTACACCGCCACAATGGATTTTTCCATTTTGGCAGTTGCAAAGAGCCCCACGCGGTGCACTTTTCATATGCGGTCCTGTTTGGTGCAAACCCTATTTCCCTAACTGCACCGCGCGGTGAAGTATGGACATGCGGCTGACTTTTGACCAACCAAATGCCAATTTGCAAACTACCTCACATGGTGCACTTTGCATATGCGGTGCAATATGGGACTGTGTGGTTGCGATAAGACACTTTCCGCGGTGCCGCAGTTTGTGCAAAACCTTAACCCTATTTAATGCACGTAAAACGATAAAATTAAAAGATGGATAGGGGTACATACCACGGGTCCTGTGCCGACTGGCCGCTGATGTGTTTGAACCCTCTCTGTCATGTGCCTGGGAAGCTGTTGTTGTGCCATTTCCACTAAAACTCAGAGCTTAGAGTGTCAAATTTCTCAAAGGTTAAGATTGCAAATGAATTGAAAATGACCCCTCAAGGTCTATTTAAGCTTAAAAATTAGGGTTTTTTGACCTAATTTGACATTCCAGCAAGGGTTTTGGTCCCCCGAACCCGTTTTCATCCAACTGAGAGTCATTCTACATCCCTTCTGGCATTTTAAAGTAGTTTTTCGGCATTTTGGGGCATTTCTGGCCTGTCGGGCACGTTGTCATCTTTTTCGCGAGACCATCCAAAAACTCAAAATTTTCGTCCAATCTCTGGAGGGGGCAATATCCAACAATATCCTTCTGTTGGAGCAGCAGTGGGGCATCTAAAAAGTTTGCAAAGAAAATCCGAACCTTTGATCACAACAGTTTATTCTTTAAATCAATGCAAGAAGTACATTGCTTCAAAGAGGGGCAAAATGTAGACATGGAAAATGTACAAGTTTGTTTTGGCACACTTGATCTGATTACTAACAAACGTTTCCTCTCAAATCAAATTCTCAGCTTTTCATCACTTTCTATCCTTTAATTCAATAAATCACTATTTATTAGATTAAGTCTATCACCTCCTTTGATTAAATTAATCAATTTAATTTAATTAACCCTACATTGCTGTTTAATTAAATAAATCATTTTATTTGATTAAAATCTCTAAAGTCTTCTCATTAAATAAATTAAACCTTATTTGATTTAATCTAACACATTCCTTTTTTATTAAATAAATCAAATCATTTATTTAATGAATCATTTCCTCTCAATTTCTGACTTAAATCAATTCATAAATCTATATCTAAATTGTCACATCACCTAATTCTCCTTTAAATTAATCAAAACATTGATTAAGTTAATCCTTCTCACTAAAATTCTCTAGAGAATGCAAGTTGCACAATAAATCAATTACTTTGATTTATTAATTCCTCTATTTTCCCTCACAAAACATCAAAAAGGAATATTCCTTATTTGAATTCAAAAAGGCCAAGTGGACTTGGTCCTTCCAACAAGGCATTCAATGCCTCTTACATGTCCTTGGCCTTGAGCCAAGTGACATTAACTTCATTTCCTTTCCCTCTTCAACATGTCATTTCTCAAATTTAAAATGCCACCTAAATGTATTTATTGGCACATTGGCCAAAACTTGCACATTCCTCATCCAATCACATTTGGACAAGTGGCACAATGCCACTGGACTATCTTTTGTCCCACATTGCTTATTTCCACTATCTTTTCCAAGATTTTAATCTATAAATTGGAGACTCTTCTCCTCAATCTTCATCCACAACTCATATGCAAAGTTACTCTCTTCAAGTGAGAACTGATTTTGCTCTTTTCATCCATACATTCCTATCATTGTCACATTTGCATCAAGGTTATGCTCAAATCTCTTTGGATATTTGACCATTTCTTCATCAATGCACATTGCAACCATAGGAATTGGGAAAGGGCCAATTGCAACACATCATTGGTGCCAATTCCCCCATAAGATATTTAACTTATTGGCTTAATTAGGATATAGTTCAAGTTTCTTGCTTTATGTTCTTCACTTTCCTAATTTTAGTTTAATAGGTGGATTTCATGGGGAATCCTTCAAATCTTTACATGCATTTTGATCTAACACTAACAATGTTTGTCGTCTTTGTGCATTTGTAGGTTTAGGGGTTCATAGATGCAAAATCTAAACATCATCCCAAATCATAACATAGTCCAAAATCAATTCGTGCATGATCCCATACAAATACCACAAGTGTATATTCCAAATATGCTTGACCAACAACCAAATCCATGACACCAAGGGTATCAAAGTAAAAATCAAGATCAAATTATGTGAGATCAAATTGTCATACTTATAAAATTTATTGATTCATATCACCAAGAGACATCTCCACCCCAAAATCGACACACTCCCCCATTGGTTAAACCATGTTATCAAGACATTGAGTTGTGTCTGCAACCACACCAAGAACAAAATATTCAATATCAAGAAGTTGGATATCAAAATCAACAACCTCAACAACAAGATGAATCCCCAAATCTCCAACATGAATCAAAACTAGATAAATATCAACAAGAACAAGATTTACAAGATAACAAAAAAATCACTAAACATGAATACACTCCTTTAGGGGATCCAATTGAATCAACATTAAACTATATGTTAGCCCATGCTAAACTTATAAATCTTTCAAAATAATTAAATGGAGGTGAATCTAGCATCAAGTTCTCATGGGATGATGATAATGCTTATTATGAACATGATCCAGGTGGATACTTTTCATAAAAATTTGAAGTGTTGCATATGCTCCAGATTTCATCACCATGTTGAAGATCTCGTCAAGAGCTTTTCAATGTATTTTGAACGGACCAAATCTGAGTCCGTACATGAAAGTTATGGCCAATCAAAGTTGTGAAGAAAAATGGGTTGACCAGGGACAAATATTGACATGGCATCACCAGATTTTGACACTAGCAGGTTAAAAAAGTGACACATGGCATGTGTAGATGACGTGGCGATGACATGCCTATTTAAAATATAATTTAAAAGTTGAATTCCATTATATTTAAATTATTAAACCTTTTAAGTTTAAAAACCCATACTACGAGATTTCTAAGGGGATTTATAAAGACTTTTAAAGGTTCTTAAAGATTTTTAAGGATCTTAAAAGATTTTTAGAGGATTTTAAAATATTTTATGGGATTTAAATGAGATTTTTAAGTGCTTAAAATATCAAAAAAGATTTTCATAAAAGATATTTTAAAACAAATAAGGGTTTTAAAGATTGTAAACATTATTATTGTAAAGGCTCCAAAATATAAGAGCATGAGTTTACAAGAAAATTCTAAGGGAATTCTTTGTAAAGATTATTTTTGTAAGGCTAAAAAATATAAGAGCTATTATTTAGGAACGAGATTTTTGCAAAAGGATATTGTAAGCCCGAAATTACAAGGGCCATGAATTAAAAGGAGAAGGTTATTTATGAGGATTTATCTCTATAAATAGAGATATTAAAAGATTTTTAAAGGGGGGTTTCATATGGCTCATGAATATATAAGCCATAATTTAAAGATTTTTTATCTCAAAATTGGAGATATGGGAAATACGAGAAAAATATTATTGTTAACCCTTAGTTGGCATGTAAAGGTGTATATAAAGGGGATATTTGGCTTTGTAAGGGTAATGGAAATTAGGAGGGAAATTGAGGAAATCAGAGGAAGTGAGCTCTCTGTGCAGGTGAATTAGGAGATTAATGCTTGTAATTGAAGGAGAGAATTTGTTTTCATTTCCTCATCGATCGAGGAGACTTTATAAAGATTTCTTCGAGTAGAGTTGAAGGATCAGTCACTCTTTGGAGAGGGACCTGAAGACATAGCCAGTTGGTGAACTCTGTTATAAATTTGTTGTCTTGTCTTCTCTTTCTAGTTTCTCAATTTTTATTGTTTTCATTAATTATTTAGATGTCTTTTCAAGCATTTCAATTACATTTAAAATTAAACATCTCAATTGCGTTTTAAAGACCTTCAATTAAATCATTGTAGCAAGTTATTATTCACGTGCAATAGTCCTAGATCCTAACATCTAGATCAAGTGGTATCAAAGCTTTGTTGTGACTAGTGTTTGTAGAGGTGAATGATAAAACGATCAAGGAAACAATGACGTGAAGGCACACTTGTAGAATACAATCCCGAGATTGGTAAACGAAGAACTTTGCCAAGGATGGAAGGATCAAAAGCTGGAAAAATTTTAGAGCTTGATGAGAAGAGTTTTCAAAAATATTTTCTTGAAATGAAGGAAATGGTAGAAGTTCTTTTTTAGGAAAGGGAAGAAAAGAGGGAGGAAAAGAAGTGTGAAAAAGGAGATTCATTGAAGTGAGAAAAGCAGGAAGATCACAAAGACAAGAAGAAACAATCAGGAGATGGTGAAGAACCTCTCAAATCCCCTCCATCTTCTCCTTCTTCTTCCCACCTTCTTCTCCTTCTTATTGTACTTCTGTTAATCCTTTCAAGAGCACATCTAAACCTGTTATTAAATTGGATGTAAAATTTGAGCTACCTAAGTATTGTGGGGAATTGGATGTCAAAAAGTTAGATGATTGGGTCCAACAGGTAGAAGTTTATTGTAGGATTCAAGGCCTACTAAAAGATGCTTCTAGGATCCAGGTAAGTGCACCAATCTGTGACACAATTTTGGCTCTTAAGATGCCACATTTTTTTTTTTTTCCCTTTGAAATCAGCAAAATCTGATTTGCACAAGAAAATGAAGATAGTTATGCTCAAAATTTCAAGATGCAGTAAGAACAAAAGTTGAAGTGCACCAATCTGTGACACAATTTTGGCTCTTAAGATGTCACTTTTTTTTCTTCTGAAATTAGCAAAATCTGATTTGCATGAGAAAATGAAGATAGTTATGCTCAAAATTTTAAAATGTAGCAAGAACAAAAGTTGAAGTGCTTTGAGTCTAGTTTCTAAGCTACTATTTTTTTTGAAATTAATAAAAATTAAGGGTCTCAAAAAGTGGGGGCCCAAAACAGGTCCTGCTTTTATAAAAAAAAAAATAGCATAGCGCCTGAGGGCTCCACACTTTTTGATTAATTTTTATTTAGAATTAAAAATATCTCAATGGTGAGAAATTATCTAACACCATGTAGTTTATCCTCATTCTTTCGTATAATTTTTTTAATGAATATATAATATTTTATGAATTTTCAAAGTGGACACATCTTGAAAAGCTGAAATTTGAGCGTGCTCCCCCCCAAATTTTTTACAAATTAATCAAAACTTGATTTTTTTTTCATCATGTGTAGAATGGAGTCTAGTTTCAAAAAATGTAATTTATTTCACATTTCGATGAACAATTACAAATCTATCCTAAACCTAGCACATGTTGGTTTTTTACCAAAAACAAAGGCATTTACAATAGAAGCCATGGATCAAAACTTTAACTAAATCAAAATGAAAAAATAATTATATATTTAGATAGCTAAGAGAGAGTTTAACACTATCTCAGTTTTTTTATAAACTTGCATTGAAAGACATGCAAATGAGACAGGGAGCATAGATGAAAATATGAAGAAATTTTGCACCCTTTCAAAAAATCACGTCATTTTCATGAAATGGTTGTCCAAACCTTTAGGTCGGATGCCCAATGTAAAATCCAACCCATAGGGTTGGTATTTCCCAATGCAACTTATTTGGTGCTCGCCAAATTTGGCGTGCGCTAAATGGGCTGCTTCATTTGGCGTGCGCCAAATTTGGCGAGCGCCAAATGTCATTCATGAATTTTGGAATGCATTTTTGTAAACTCTTTGATTTTTTGCTTTCTCTATCAGGGAAACTATATACATGAAATAAAAATTTAAGTATAAGTTGACATTTACATATGGACATTTACTTTCTGATACTTTAAGTTATATTTCATGTATATATAGGTAGGATCTTTGAGAGTGGTTTCAGATCTCTAGGAGTTATAATGCAAATTCTAGTTTTTGGAAGATCTTAAAAAATTCAGACTTAGTCAAATTTCAGTAATCAGCATGTCAAATTTCAATAATCAGATCAAATTTTAGTACTCAGGAGGTCAAATTTCATCTTTCTCTCTCTATCTCACTCATTTTCATCTCTTATTATCTAGACCCCTCTCTCTCTCACTATCTCCATAACAATATATTCCTTGAGCTCAAGAACTATGTCTCTACATGTCCATCTCTCTCTCCTTCCCTCTCCAATATCTATCTCCCTCCCTCCTTCCCTCTCTACATTTCTCTATCTCCCATCCCTCTCCTTTTATCTCTATATATATCTCTCTACTCTCTATATCACCTCTCTATATACCTACATATCCCTCTCTCCCCCTCTCTCCCCTCTTTCTCTCTCACTCTCTGCTTCCCTCTCTCCTTCCCTCTCTACTCTCTATCTTTCCATTCTCTCTCTCCTTCCCTCTCTAGTTCTCTCTATCTCACTTCTCTCTCCTTCCCTCCTTCCCTCTCTAATTTTCTCTATCTCCCCCTCTCTCTCCTTCCCTTTCTACTTCTCTCTATCTCACCTCTCTTTCTCCCCCTCTCTCTACCTCTCTCTTCCTTTCACCCACCTTTGCTCTCTACTTCTCACTATCTAACCTATCCCTATATACATCTTTCTCTCTCCCCCTCCTTCCCTCTCAATCTCTCCACCTTCCTCCCTATCTCTTTAATTTTCAGCTCCATCACACATCTCTATCACCTATCTCACTTCTCTCTTTCCCCTTCCCTCTCTACTCTCTTTCTCTCTATCTCACCCCTCTCCCTACCTATCCCTCCCTCCTCTTTGTTATCTCTCTCACCTCTCTCTCTTCATCCCTACCTCTTCCTCCCTCTCTCCTTCCCTCTATACTTCTCTTTATC